>JAFBJW010000183.1:2603243-2665375 GCA_016785235.1 Pseudorhombus dupliciocellatus | reverse complement strand
CCACCCACAGAAATGAGTGGAGGGAGACAGTGTATCAATTGGGACAGTTACTCAGTCTTTTGTCTTTACTGATGTGAGGACTGTGATTTCCAGAAAGAACGATTGTGTCGGCCTTAGTTTGTGTGGGTTTTCTCTGGGTATCCAAGTCTCTCCTGATCCACCATAGGAATGAGAGCCTGGATGATTTTATCTATTTGTTTAGGTATCTATAACCGGGGCATGCGCCAGCTCCTCCACCACCCCAAAGGATATGGATGCCGTTATCGGTCCAATGAGTTACCCCAACCTTAGGTAAGGCTAAACTCTGACCAACACTATATCAAGAATTGACTGAATCTCTGTAAACTGTCCTCAGAGATTCAAACCTAAACTTCTGATGTAGCAGATGAATCATTTTTATATTTGGCACTCAACAAACTACCCAACCTCCAAATACAGATGACTGAAAGTAAATTCACTCAGCCAATTCATGCATCACATGGCAGTTTTTTTCACTGTGGGGTTGCATAAAACAGGAGAGGGCCAGAACTGTCAGCTGCAGCAGAATATTTCATCAATTAAGAGACCGCTTAGTCCAAAAGGGGCAGCATGTTTCCAATCCGTATCTGCCTCAAAATATTAAATTTCCATGTGAGATGTTGACGCATCATGAGTTCTTCAAAAATCTGAGAACCTACTGCTGCAGAGCTCTGATCAAACTATATCCAGAACTTAATTGGGCCCAAAGAGTGTATAAGCAGGGTTGAACCTGCTGTCACCTCACACAGATAGGAATGTGGCCCTGACACCAGCATTGGCAAGGCAATGAAGTCCGCATGACTAGCAACTAGCAACTGAGCCGGAAAATGCTAATATTCCTTCCCTGTTCCCCACACACACACACACACACACACACATACACATTTTACCCCCACAGCTCGCTGCATGCTGGAGCTGTATGGTCGCATACTCTGTCACAAGACCCAGATTTTACACAGCCCATTCATTGTGTGTCCGTTAGTAACCCCCCCACAATCTGCTGATGAAAGGTTCAGGTTGACGGGGTGAGGAGCGTGCAGAGGGGAAAAAGGGAAGAATGCTTTGCAGCCTTGTTCGGCAATGTTGTCTTTTCTTTCCTGCTGTGTCAGGCCAGTGAAGGACCTCGGTTTCCGACTGACTGTTACGTTAAACACAGGCCGCTTGCTCTGTCACACAGTGTCTGACAGTCAGGAGTTGTGCTTTTTTTTCCTCTGCTCCTCCAGTAAATGGGCTACGTAATCTGTAGTTGCACTGGCGCTGCAGCAGAGCAAAAAAAAAAAAGAAAAGTGACAGCGGAGGCAAAAAAAAAAAAAAGGCAAACAGGGTAAAGTGCATTTAATGGAAAGATGAAACTCTCACACTGTCAAGACCCTTCTAAGGGATGCACTGTTCCTTAACCAGTTGGATATAAATAAATAGTTTAACAATTGACCATTTATGACCATTTATCAATCATTTATCACCATTTATGTTTTATTCATTAACTGAAATTGACTAATAAACCATTCACTTACTGGCGCGCTAAAGATGGGCAAACTATAGACCAAGTCATCAGAAGGCCAAAAACCCACAATCTGGGGACAAACAAAAGACTAAATTCTGGTCGACTTACATTACCTGTCCAAAAAAGTCTGTTCTTTCAACCTCCTTAATTTCCCCCCTTTATTAGCTAGTTTTGTCTAGTTTTGTCTGACATCCAAACAATCGTCAAAAGAATTTGCTCACATATCTATTTCAACATCGGTAATGTACACTGTTCTTGTATAACTAACAGTACAACAGTACAGTTTCATGTTACTTGAGTTCTACAGGATAAATAGAGCCCAGAACTGTGGATTGAACTCTACTTGCTAAAATTTTAAAGGAATGTTTACATGCAATTATTCTAGTTATGAGGTTTTTACTGTGTTCTTGATGTAAAATCATGCATTGAGAGCTACATTGCTGTATGAAAAAAGGCAAACGGTAACTGTGGCCATGAGCCCCTGAGGCTGGAGATGTTGAGCATTACAAATCCGAGTCAAGTGTTCTTTTAAGTAGGTCAAGGGTACATCTGATACTATCTGATAAATTGGTGTTGAACTGGCAAAGTCCATTTAAAACATATATGTTTCAGCATGTGCTAAACATCACATGTTAACAGAGTCATGTGACTAGCCCTTGAGATTATTAGTAACTACAATTATATCACACACTATGTGGGGCTGCTTGGCTTGGGGCTGAGAAGGTTTGATGTCCTGCGATGCTGATCATGACAATCATGGCAGTGATTCATATAATTCAGCATAATTGATTAATTTAACCCTAAATGTTATTGAACCCAACTCACAAATCAAGATATACAATAATGCGTTTTTTTCTGTCACATTAGGTAGTTCTTCTCCCACTAACGATTGTTTAAATACTTATAATGTTGGCCTTAATCTGCTCTTTAATGCTATGTAAATGGACTGAGAGATCATGATTCTAGCTTGGGATCTGTGGACCACAGTAGATTTCTGAGGCTGGTTTAGTGGCAGCGTTACGTCCCCCGCGGCAGAGACGCTTGTAAGAAAAACATTTTCCATTTGATGAGCATTGGTAAATTAGTAGAGGCTTTATTCAGGGGTTGCACTCTGTGTTTTCCAGTGCATAGCTAACTCAGCAGTCGGCTCTGACCGGGGCTCAGAAGAGGATTAGCAAGAGCGACAGCGTACAAATGAGCATTGAACTGAGCTGTGCACATGTGAGCAAGTCACACACACACAGACTCATTATATTAATTATTACTACTTTGTAGCCCAATACCCCTGGGATATACAGTGACAAAGAGAAGATGCATCTGAATTGAAAGTTTGTTTAACAGTGTTTGTTGGACTCAAATCCAAAGTTTGTTCTTCCCCAACTAAAATGTCACTTCCTGTGTGGAGCAGAGACAAGTCTACTTGTACATGCAAGGTTATAATGGTCTCATATTTTGTATGAGGAGGATGTGAACCATAACAAACATGCATGAACTTCTGAGTAGTCATGCACACATTGTCCCTGTGTACAAGGACATTAAGAAAGCAGTACTTCTTGTACCATGGCAGGACTCACTGTGCATTTGGAATTTTTCAGTAAACGCTATTATGAACGCATTCCTCTGTTATCACAGGGATATTTGCAAGTCATGCTTATAAAAGGGAAAAACAACACAGATAAATCAAAAGCTCATGAATATTTATGTATTCAGAGTAATAAAATATCAGATAGTTAGATAGTTAATTAAAACGACTGGTGTTGTTTTATTAATATGTATACTGCCTTTGTTGTGTGATGAGTACTCTGGTGGATGCAAGGCTTGGTTGTAGTTTTTCAGTAAGGTTGCAGTACTTGCAAAACTTAGCAATTACGTAGCAAATCAATTTGACTCACATGAGCACTGATCAAACTCTACTAGCTTTAGTATTGTTCAATCCCTGTTATCATGGCTGCAGTCCTATGGTATCACAGGAACCAATCATCTTGGTAAAGGGACAAACAACATTGATCAATCAACAGTGCATAGAAGTATCCTGCACTTAAAATAACCTAAACGCAAGTAGGTGAAATATATGCATTTATTTAGACTGATGTTCCACTGATAATAAACCAAAGTTTGTTCACCTCCAACTCAAATCTCTCCATCTGGCGAATAGTCTGGTGGATGTAGCTTCTCAATTACATGCAGGGATGTAATTGCAGTAGTTGCAACGTACCATGCAGGTACCAAACTAATTTTACTCACAGGTACACTAATAAAACTGTACTTGCGTTAGTATTGTCCAGTCCCAGGGATAACCTGGCTATACTCCTACAGTATCATAGGAACTCATATCTGCAAATCATCCCTGTGAAACGTGGATAAATCTAAACCACGGGGATGAATACTCAATCCAAAGAGACAAAGATGGACTGTAAATACCGGCACTTCGGTGTAGTGCGTTAAAACCCAGAATAACCCGGCACATGAACGAGCTAAGCGAACGAGCGGCTCCCTCACTAGCTTAAAGCTCGGATGCTATAACGGAGCGCAGCCATGGCGGAGAGAGCTTTTAAAGATGCGGTGCCGATGGATTAAAGTGGCGAATGAACGCGGCTTTACCTCTCGCTGACCAGCACTACGTCGGCATCGCTCCAGTGCCTGAACACGCAGGGCAGGAGCCTCCTGAAGGCGAAGAACAGCCCGGGGAAAACTACGGCGCCACAAGCTAAAACTTGCAACATCCTGCCGGCGCTCTGGCTCCAAAGCTGCCCGGAGAAGAGACTGGCTCCCTGCGGCCGCTCCGCGACTTCCAGCCGATCACACGCCGAGCTGAGGCATGCTCACACGGCCGGGGTTCGGTGCTTTTTCACCGGGGGACTGTCCGACGTCCAGACCGGGCAGCACTCACTCGTACACAAATTCACACTCACACACCGTCGAGCTGACGGTGAGCGGGCACACGTGACTTCCCGAGAGGACTGTCACATTAAGAGTCCTGACCTGGCGCCGGAACCACTTGAGTTTAGCTGTGGGGGAAATAAAACGGGGTTCCATTCTCTTATTTTGAAGGTTAACCTTTACAATAAGAGCATGGATCATTAACAAGTTAAAACAATAGTTTGTGTCTTTTATTCTAAATGAAAATAAATCATGTATTTCATTTCTTAATTAAACAAATGGTCTTTTATTTAGATTAGATTAGGTTCAAATTTATTTTCTTCACGTGTACAAGAACATTGCAACGAAAGCATTTAACCAGAAGTGCAATAAGCAGCAAGTACAAATATGTAATAAGAATAAATTAATAGTAAATGCACGTGTACATTAAAATTAATAGTTTGTTTCTATGTTTTTGTATAATAACATGTTTCAAGTAAATATTTTGGTTATTTTATTCTAAATTATGATATGATTATGATAAATTATGATAAATCGTTTTTCTTTTCTAAATAAAGCAGTTGCTTCAGTCTTTATTTAAAATAAAATGTTGTTTGTTTCATTTATACCAAACAAAAAGATAGGGTGTGGCTTTTATTGTAATATAAAATAAACCATTTTTGTGAGTTTTATTTTTGACAAACTTACTTTTACATATAAATATGAATACGAATAAATTGTTATGAATTCATAAAATAAATAAATAATAATAATATGATAGCAACAACAATAATAATAATAATATATTTGGGCCTATTTTGTAAACTATAAAATGTTGATAAATATGAGTCAAACTCACACTTGTGACATGCAGTGACGCCACATTTAGAACCCATACAGTCTGATAAGGCCTATCTGTCGTCTCTCTGTGCTAAACTGAAACTATCAGCCATCAGATCTTGCTATCAGCTGTCAAGTAAACGTTCCTTTTAAAGTCAGTTGACCTGGCTCCACTGGTCTTGATGAGCAGTGTCTGATGGCCGCCTGGCATCAAGATTCACTAACATGTGACAGGACATCTAAGTTACACCAACACACTCTCAACACAGGATTTTCGAAACATCACATGCCAGCAGGAATAGAGTTTTCTTTTCTTTGTACTTGATTTGTTGTATTTTTATTAGTTTAATTTTTTTAAATTATACACTAAGGTTAGAAGCACAACAATTGGTTTGTGGTATTTAGATTGATTTTAATGTATTTAGAGGGATGCACACTATAAGCTCTTCTATGACAGTGGTAAATTTTTAGTTTAGTTTGATTACCCCCTGGTGGCTGGCGCCAGTGTGGGTCATAAAGCCTACTCCCTCCATGTTAACAGATTGGATCATGGGTTGACTTCGTTATGATAAACAGTTGCTCAGATTATAGTTTAATCCCTATTAATCAGTTTTAGCTCCAATTCTTATCCAGATTTTTTCTTAATCAAACAACATATATACATATAAAATGAAGCATTCTCAGAAAACAAAATCTCATATGTCAATGGTAAATCAATATTTATATAAATTCAACTGTATTCACTCAGAAGGAAAAATAAATAATAATAAAAAATAAATAATTATGAACTTCATACTACATACTCTGTGGAAACTGATCAGAGATCAAGTCTAAAGTTTTACTCCAGCCAAGCGCCACCAAGCAATGGAATAATCCATGACAGATAACAATAACTACTGTACAGTTAAAGCACTGGTGCTTTAACTGTGCTTCATATCTGATTCATTGTTCCCTCATCAGAGGATAATAAATCCGATTTTCTCTATTAGCGAAAATGATTGCAAAGAATAATTTGTCTGCCAGTCAACTGCTATCATTGCACAGATGATTTTTATATGATATCTATCCCGATGAGAGTTGAGTGTTCCTTAACCAAAAATTTTGACGGATTCAAATTGTGAAACTATAACTTTAAAACATGTCCCAAACCGGTCTTTTCTGTCTCTTGCTGCCAGGCCACTGTGAGCTGATGGTCCAGTTACTGTGATTTCTGGTTGTGAATACAGAAACGAAACTTGATTTCACAAGAAGAAATATGGGCCCACACCAAGACTGATAAGTTTTATGACCTTTATGGGCCACCGTTATGTTTCAATTTCCAGTAACATGCTGTCAGTACTTTTATAGGTTTTGAAGGTGTGGTGAGTTTCAGCTCAATGTCAAGTACAACCTCATCACCGGACCCACAGGATGTTAACTTAAGACAAGGAAAGCAGTTCACTACCAGTATAATGGTCCCGAACAACTAGTGGGGTGTGTGACTTTTTTAAACAACAGGACATTTGTCAGTTTTCCAATGCTATTGTTCCCAAATATTTTAGTATGGGAGTAGAAGAACTCCCTGGAGTTTGGAAGCTCTGGTTCTAGAGAAGTTTTACAAACACAGTTTACACATGAAGGGTTTGTTTTTGTCAGGAGGGAGAACACTGGCAGGTTAATCCCTGGGAAAAACTAGGCAGCTATGACTCTTCCACTCTGTATCCGTGTGAATGAAAGGCCCCAGTGCTATGGCGACACTGTGTTTTCAGCTACAGACCCATCAAGCAGAGCAAAGACTTCACGTCTTTACCACTGTGTCTTCTTCTGCTTTATTCTGCTTTATGGTATGTCAAAGCAGCTGCTGGTACAGTTCTACACGGCGGTCATCCAGACCGTCCTGTCCTCCTCCATCACCGTGTGGTTTTCTGCAGCCACAACAACATGACAGGAAGAGACTTCAGCGGACTGTTAGAACTGCATTATCGGAGCCCCCTTGCCCTCAATCCAGGAACTGTTTGTGTCCAGGACCAGGAAGAGGGCAGGGAACATCCTCAGAGACTCCACTCATCCTGGATCTTTTCTGTTCTCCACTCTCCCCTCTGGCAGGCGCTACAGTGCCTATACGCACCAGAACCTCCAGTCTCAAAAAACATATTGGAGTAATAGATCATCCTTTTCGCTGCTGGATTTGTACAACTGCAGCCTCGTCTCTTTATTCCATGGCGTGTATATACATATATTTATATTTATTGTGGAGATATATTTATGCCATGTCTCCATGGACATATCTCTCTCCTTTTTTTCCCTTCTTCTCCTTCAACTACTTTATTCTTACAAATCTCTAAGAGTCAAGCTCTGCCGGAACGAATTCCTTGCATGTTAACACGTACTGGGCCAATAAAGCTGTTTCTGATTCTGATTATGTATTATTTCAATGCACCAAAGGACTGGAAGAAGAGCAAATCACTCTGTAAGTCCTAAGACCCCAAATCTTTATTGTGGATGATTGCTATTAGTTAAGCAATGGTTTGTGACAAATGTTCAAATGTTCTTAGTAACTTTATTTATCTATAAACCAAAGAACCAAAGTTCTGCTAAATAAAAAGCCATAAAATCCCAATATCTGCGTAGGATTAATAAATAAATAAACCAATTGCACGTGCGTATTCTTCCTGTATCACCTCACAGTACCCACACCCACACATGCAGGTGGGTGGGAACGGGATGATAGGCTGCTATGATAAAGTGACAATAAAAGCAGGTGTCGGAGGAGATCCTTCGGTCTTTTGAGAGAACAATCCCTGACAGGCTCACAGGTGAGTGGCGCACCTTTCCTCAGATCTTTACAGGAACAATCTGGGACTTTCTTTCACACACATTCACCGGGCAGTACTGATTCGTCTATTTAATGATTATAAGTCAGGATGAAGAGGAACAGACGAAAGCCTGATATGTTCTGATGAGTTACGCAAATCTGAGTTGCAATTTGTTGCTTGAAGGGACGAGACAAATGGAGTTGAGCTGGATTTTATCTGGGAATCAGTTTGTCTCCTCATACATGAAACGGCAGGGATGGGTGTACTTGGTTTGCGCGGGAGGAGAGAGAGATAAGATGGAATGTTGCAGTCAGAAAAAGAGAAAACGACATGAACTGTGTTTTAGGTCTAAGAACATCTCCCGACTGACGAACAAACACATCTGGGACGATGCAGCTGAATCACATCATCGTGGCTCTTTGCCTCCTTGGCACAGGTAAGAAATACTATTATTAAGAAATAATACAGTGACATTATTTATTGTACAATAATAAATTATTATTACCATTACCATAGCCTGATATATACAAGCCATGGAACCAACAGGTTTATTGGCAGGTTGTTTGAAATCCCACGCTACTGTGTTTTCTGCTTGACAAGGCAGTAATTATTGCCATCCTTCCATTCATCAACGTTTCTCGTTTGATCTGGCAAAGCAAACATAAAAAAAAAAAAAAAAAAAAAAAAATCAAATTTCTCCACACAATTCTGATGATTGATATGCGGAACGATGCTTTAATACTTATTAGTATTAAGCCACTTTTAAAACAAATAACCCCTTTGATAAATGGCACCACCAGAGAAATAAGAACCCAAACCCTTTTTTCTGTATGTATGAAACTCTTTTCTATGCATTGAACTGAGACTATGGAATGGAAAATAAGGTGCAGAGCGTGAGTCATGGAACAATGAGAATTTTAACCCCAGGAACTGATATGACAAAGACATATGATGATGATGTTGAAATCGCTCTGGATTTTATTGGCTTGAACCAAACCTAACTTCAACCTTTGCTACACCCAGCTAACCTTTCCTTTGATGGCAAGGCAATTATTCACATGTTGCCACATGGATTTATTGAGGAGCAATCTAATAAATAACAGGGCGGGCTGTGATGGAAAAATGAATGTGACACATGTTGTGGCATAAATATCACATAAGACTACACTATATAACACGAACAGGGTTTTTTGCAAAGTAAATGAATAGCTTTGCCATATTTGAAGGGAACCATAGAAAATAAGGGAACTGGAGTTATTGCATTTCCTACTGGTTTATGATGGACGTCTAGGGTTGATAGGCTTCAGTCATAAAGTCAGCAGTGTTTGTTAAAAGGGTTAGACAGAGTTATCGTGGCACTCACCTGGTGCTACTGGGTCAAAGATTCAATGTATTACCCACCACGTGTCCTGATTATAAGGCATGATTTAAATGAGAGGAAACGTCGCGTTTCAAACGCGCTCTTTGCTCTTTCTGTCACAGTGGCTTTGTGTCGAGGGAATAGCACACCGTTACCACCGGACGCCACGTCACCGCCGCACGCCACCTCACTGCCGCACGCCACGTCACCACCAAAGGCTACGTCACCCAGGCCTTTGTCAACACACAAGCCAGATGCCACATCTCAACCAGCCACTGGCCCAACTGCTCACTCAGACACAACAGTTCCCATTGGTTCAACCAACTCCACCAATGCGCCGGAGGAAGGGGGTTCACCAGAAGGGCTTTCCGCTGGGGCCATTGCTGGCATCACCATTGGCTCTATCGGTGGAGTGGCTGCAGTTGGTGAGTACGGCGCACAAGCGCTGCCGCCACACAACACCTCATTTCTGCATCCTTACTTCCAAGCATGTAATGAGGATTTGAGCTTCCATTACTTTCACTCCGTTGTTTTACATTTGAAATGGACTACTACAGTCAGAACCAGAGGAAGTTGTACTATTGAGCGTAACGCAGACTAGTATTACAGGGAAAATGAAGTAACAAGAGGCTCCTGTCTATCTTCTTTGCTTTGCAGGTGGTGGCATCTTCGGGTTGTTGAAGTACACGGGGAAGATCTGAGACCTGAGAGTTCTGGCCAAACATTAATTTAACCATGTTAACTGATAAATTAGTGACCACATTAACTAGATAAAGAAAAGGACCCATTGTCTGAAAGGCCCAATAAGAAGATATCTGTTTAAAACCGAGAGGATGATTTAACGGGCCGGGAGGAAGACATAAAAGTACATTTCACTTTGTTATTTTGTGTGTCCGCCTGCAGAACGGGAAGTAATACTTAGATGATCAAACAATGAATATCTGTTTGGAAATTATATCCTGTTAGGTTAAATCAATTGCACAAATCACATTTTTTAAAATGTAAAAAGAAACTGCAACAGTGTTTAATTGTCTAAATAAATATATATTTATCTGTAGATATTATCAATAAAGAGCCAGATGTACTTGTCCACAGAGAAAAATTAATTGCATAAATTTGCTTCTGTATAAACAAATAAAAATATTAATATAAATATAAATTTGCTCTATCCAAGCAGATAACTCTACACTCCATATGTATTTAGAGCATATATGGAGAAAACTGTGAAATCACTATATACATTTTATAAATGACTCTTTCCACTCAATTCTCAGTAATGCCTGTGACACTTTATTACACCTGTTTAATTTATCTCTGAAGAAGTCTGAGCAAAGTCCAGATGTGGATTATATAAGTACGTCCTGGCAAACCTGACTTGTTTGTTCATTTTATGAGGATATTGAGGTTTCGGTGTGTACGTGACAGTCACGATGAAGACAAATCTTTCCATGACCAGTTTCACTTTGAAAAAGACTCAACGAAAAGATGTTTCTTGAGTTCGGAAAGTACAGAACTGTCATTAGAATTTGTTGTCATATTAACTGTAAAGTTTCACTGGGGGAAACAATCTTCGAGCTAAGCTAAGCTGGCTAAAGCTCCTTATTTCATGTGTAATGTAAGAATATCACAGAAAAGGAGAATAAGCTTAGTTAGGCCACAATTTACAAAAAAATAGTAAGCTTCAAGTTACTTTGGATTTAAGATCCAAAAAAGATTCTGACATTCCAAAATGAAAATATTCCAAATTTATGGTGAGGTCATGAGTTGAACACAGAACTCTCACTGGCAGTTCAATGTTTACTGTTAATAAATGTTTTCCTTATTCTTTTACAAATATATCATTTTGAGAAAAATGATTATTTGTACAGCTACTGAAGATGTGTTGTCGGTGGCGCTGTGAGTCGATCGTCAGGTCAAACTCAGGCGTGTGTTTTCAGACTGGACTTTACCCCGCAGGAGGTGGGCTCGGTTTTATGGAGCGGCCATTAGCTGAGGAAGTGTCAACATGGCCAGAGCTTGTTAAGAACACTGAAAGCATCACTGCTCCCAAATTACTGTTCATACCCTGAGCTGTGTGATTGGCCCATATGGTGTGGATGGGGGCCAGAGGGAGAGTGTGTGTGTGTGTGTGTGTGTGTGCGTGTGCGTGTCCTATCAGTGCGTATTAGCAAAGATGGAAATGAAATGTGTTTATTAGATTAGTGTTATATAATCCAACGTTTGAGCAAAGACTCTTTCATGCATGTGTTCTATCCACACAATACGTGTGTATAGTATATACAGTATATGATACCTCAGCCCCCCCAACCTTGTGTTAAATATTAATGCTGATATTACTATTCAAGATATGAAGGTTTTTCTTTCTTGCTATTTTCTCATGCACAAGATTAAATAAAGAAACAAACACTGAAAGTTTAACTGATAATAACAGATAAGGAGAACAGAGAAGACTCAACCTGCAAAGACAAAAGGAATACTACGGAACACAGTGTAAGCATTGTAAATGAGCTGGAAGCTTTCTTTAAACGTTGCAGATGAATTGTCATTATTGAATAATGAAAAGTAGACAGAATAAAAGTCATTCTTACTGTGATAACAAAGCGACTTGAACAGTTAAACTTTCTGTGGGTTAAAGGTCCAGTTTGTAGAATTCAAATAGATAATGAATATTTTAGATTTTCTTTTGGACTCATTGTGCATTATTGTGATTTCAAGGCTCTTCGGTCTCTACGCAGGCCCCTGTTTCCACATTTTCTCATTCTCTGAAGGCCGATATTCCTTCATGATCTGTCAAACTGCGAACGTCCTGCTCTCACCAGCCGTCGGTTCCAGACTAAACATCGACCGTGTGAGAGGCTGTTTGTGTCACAGCTGCAACAACACTCGAAGCTGTGCAGCTGATAACTTTATCTTTTCTCATATTGGCCTCGTTACGAGGAGAACATCTGTCTGAGGTGAGCACGAACACACACACACACACACACACACACACATTTGTCTTTCCTCAGGCCTGAAGAAGCTCAGTGGCTCCAGGAGTTAGAGGCCACATGGTGTCCACAGTCGGTGTCTTGACTAATCAGTGGTTTTATAATTTATACACAGCTATTGTTGAATAGAGGCCAAGTCTTTGTCTTTCTGGAAATCACCCCCATGTCCCCTCAATGATCCAAAATTACTCAAGCATTGCTTCACTGCAAAAGACAAGAGTAGTAGTTTATACTCTAAACATCAGCTGAGTTAAAGTTCAGTTGTCAGTATAAATCCCAGGACCCAACACACAGCGCCCTCTAGTGGTGCAAGGTGGAACTAGCCTCTCTGTAACAGGGCCTTGCTCTGTGTGGGTCGAATCCAACCTGACCAAAAGCTTGGACTTAATGCAACCAGTCAGTAATATTATATAAAGGATTTATGACATACCTAAATATTATGTAATATACATAAATATTAACAAGGAACAACTGATTCGCAGAGAATGATAAAGATAGTTCTTCAGCTTCACAGGTTTTGGAAAGGATAAGGGTCTGGTTAAACATACAGTATAAAGTTTTTATTGTTGTTTTTTTTTTACATTCTCTCCCAGCTTCTGCTGGTTGCCTGAATAAATAACGGAACGATAGCATGAACAGAGGATGCAGCCGGAGTTGACACAGATTTGTTGGTCAGCTTTACTTCACTTCCTGAAGGAAAAAAAAACGATGCATATTTATACAGCTGCTCTGGTACGTCAGGCTTTCCCACAGATTAGATACATTCAACGCGCTGCCCATAAATACTATACAAAAATAAAATGTGGTTTCACACGTCCCCTGTGCATCTGTGGATTTCCACCAGCACTCATGAGACAGTGTGGGACACTTTTCAAGTCTCTTTGACGTCCTCACACAATGACGTCCACATTCAGAGTGACAAAAAAAAAAAAAAAAAAAAGAAAATCCACACGATATGCAAGAAAAGGTCCAGGAAGAGCTGGAAAAAAAAATGGAAATAAACTCTGATAACATAAAACTTCAGTCCGATGCTGCCTCACTGAGGCGACGCCTGGAGCTGGACCTCGAAACTTTGTGGCCAGTGAAGGCATCGTCACATCGCTTCCAGCTACCGCTCGACCTCAGTGCAAAGTGTCAACACATGCACCTTCATAAGGTTTTTTGTTTTTTTGTTTTTTTCAACTTTGTCCACTAGGCGGAGCTCTCTACACACAGGCAGAGTCTGCATTGAGAGGCCCAGCAGATGGTGAGGCTCCTTCCTCCTCCACGGCACCTAAAGCCGGCATGTCTGATATTTGCTGTGTGGGCACGTGGCCAGCTCGTAGAAGAGCAAGTAGGCGTTGCTACTGCGAACCTGACTGGATGACATTGGGCTCACCCTGCAGAGAACCACAATTTCTACGTTATTATTTGTATATTTCTGCAATTAAAATCTGCCTGAACCAATGATATGAGGACGTGCGAGTAGATGTGTGTAGATACCTGCAGTCATTGTAGCTGTACCACTCCCCCAGCCCCTGGTTCTTGCAGTACGCTGTGTAATGGCCTCCCAAAGTATTTCCAGAGTGGTTGGATACTGCGTACAGGTTGTACACGGGACGCTCTGCAGAGAGAGAGAGAGAGAGAGAGACACAACTTTGTCAGTCAGAGCTCATCAAATCCAGCCGACGCTCAGAAAGTGCTCGACCTGTCCAGGGTGGAGGGCACTTACCGCTGCTCTCAGAGGCAAACTCCCGCAGGTCCAGCTCTTTGAGGGGGAAGTTGACGTACGTGGTGAGTTTGCTCGCTCTGACGTTGGAGTCTGAGAAACGCTTCAGGTCTGAGAGGAACGTCGAGTTAAGGAAACCAGATTAAACATTCCTTCTTCAGTCCGTGTGTAACGAGCTGCAGGTCACGGTTAGGGCTGAGCTTAAACACAAACGGAAAAACACGCACAGCCCGCAGGCTCGTGAAGAGTGGTGCGTGTTTATTTAGCCTGAGGAGCCGAGAAAAAACAATTTCAATAGGAAGTTGAACAAACTAGATTTGCCGCCACAAGTTCTGAACAGCTGAATGGAGCTTCCCGGGCGGAGAGAGATGCACAAACAAACTCATGTGAGTCTATGCTGATGATTATCTATTGTTAGGATACGAAGGACAAGGATCTGAGGGAACTTCTGGATGCTGAATCTCTTGGTGCATTTCCTTCTGGTTTTGCATTTCTTACACGTCTGAGAGAAGAGTAGACAAACACAGGGCGGTGAGTGAGACGCTGCTGGGGTTCGTGACAATTCGAATAAGAATTGGGGAGCGGGCACTTACCGGCCTCTCCTCTCCATCCAGCACATCTTCTTTAGTGAAGAGTCGCAAACAGTCTTTGAGACTCACTTCGCCTGAGCTCTTCTGTGGAGACAGGGAGAAGGCGTGATAGGCTCGATCTAAAAGACTTTAAAAGTATTGACGTGTGGAAAACCATTGAAGGGCGAGGGAGTGTGTGAGCGTGCTGACCTGAGCAATGGGTATCGATAAGTCCCAGAAGGGATCGAACACGGTGGAGCGGAAACCACAGACGGAGCAGGTCAGAGAACTTTTCAACTGCCCAACGAATAAATCTAGAGGCAGAGACTCAATTTAACATTCAAGTGCCATTTCAACTATTTCACAGGCACGTTGCAGCAAATACTCACCTACTACCTTGCTGTCCTCTCTCTCCAGGTACATGTTCCACATGATCTTGCCTTTTTCTTCGTCCCTGTGGAGACGAAACATCGGAGGTTTTAATAAACGCACGCGTTGCAGCAGTGTCACTGAGCAGTGCGGGCGTCAGTGACTTACGAGAGGTGGTCGAAGTCCTGGACCGACACCTTGGGGCAGACTGTCACCCTGTTCACTTCGTTATGGAGCCCGTCCAGTAGCATGCGCAGAAATTCCTGAGCGTCCTGTTGACTGCGCAGAGATGAATGAAGAAACTAGTTAACGTCTTTATTTTCAACCGGTGGAAACAAAGCTCAGAGTCGGGGGGGGGGGGGTAACTTACTTGCAGCCGACAAATTTCGGAGCAAATCTCTGGATCTGGTTCCTGAAATCGGACGGACTGATGGCCTCGTTGTTGACAGACGTCCACAGGCTTTGAGTCAGTTTAGCAAACTCTGAGGAAAGAGGCCGGACAGAGTTGTCACGTCTTCAGCCTTGACTTGATTCGGCAGGGCAATAAATTCTTGCAGTGTCAGATTGTCGCGACACATAAACCGATAACGTGACCTACTGCCCAGCCGTAAAGCGACTCATGTGTCTCGTGGTGATAAAGTCTCGACCTACCTTCCATGAGAGCTGCGTCCGTCCCGCAGTTGTTGTTGAGGTCTGTGTGATGGACGTTCCTCAGGCAGTAGTCTCTCAGCTCTGGAGTGTTGCTCAGACATTGAAGGATGGAGTTCATGAAACACTGAAAACCACACACACACACACACACGAGGCTCAATCCAGAGCTGCAGTCCAGTGGTGGCAGGAGCCGCTCAAAGTTAATCATGAGGCCGCGCGGTGAGGGAGGAGGACTCACCGTGTTGCCCAGGTTCCTCAGTCCCACCAGGCCTTGAGGACTCTTGTTCTGCTCGAAGACAAAACAGAAGAGGTTCTTTATATGCAGGAAGGACAGGGAGGACGCAAACATCATGAGAAACACAAGGAGGATGAGGTGGTTTAGCAATAAAGAAAAAAAGAAACTCTGTTCAGCCGGCATGTGGTCTTCTTCAGATCGGGGCGCCTGTGCGAGAGCAACTCTGCCACATTCCTGAAGTGTGAACGAGCCTCAGACGACTGCAGAGCGTTCATTCATTCATTCAACAACGTGGTACGACGCTGGCATGGTCACGCTGTTGCCACAGCAGCACCATGACGTCCTGTTCCACACGCTCTGGTGGAAAATGCCACGGCGTGTTCCGACAGTCAACACTCAGACGCCACGCTGACGTCACTGAAGGGTGAAAAGTTCTCCGGATCTGCTGCTGAATGTGCAGCTTTGCTCTGTTGAGTTGCACCACCTGCATGCAGGTAAACACATGTCAGGTGGAACTAACTGGTGCTCATTGAAGCCGGGAACCAGGACATACTCATTAACCCAGGCTAACCTGGGCCACCATGTTTCTCCTTTATAGCTCTAAGTTAGGTAAGACCCGGCAACCTGTCTGCTGCCTTCACCCGACCCTCCGAGGGACCGTTTCAGTTGTGGGCACAGGCGACACATTGCACTCCGACTTACAGCTCATCCTGAAATAGGGAACATATGTCACTGAGTAACGTGATGACTAAGAGCACAGGCGTCACGCATCAGCACCTCTGCTGACGGCCGCGGAGCTGCAGGTATCAGCGTCAGGGCAGAGGCACGCTGACGGAGGAACACATGAGGGCACAACAGCGAGGACGCAAACTGTAAAAGCGGGCAGCGGTGTCAGCTTCCTGGAAATGACTGACATATATGGTGTTGTTTGATTTGCTGTTGCCAGGGGAGACAGCTGGAGGGTTGTCTTCTGCTTCACAGTGAGCTGCAACAATGACATCAGGCGTTGCAGGGGTCACACCGCGGGCTGTCAATAAACATCACGCCATCAAATCAGACATCTCGATCGCCCCCTGCTGGCTGGCTGCTGTATGGGCCACAAATACTGCCTCCAGAGCGGAGATTCAGAGCCTCGTGATGTTTATCACATTGTTCCAAAAGCTGAAAATAGAACGGTGACAGTAGAAGCTATTAACAGCCGGCTCAGCTGAGATCATTTTGCCTTCTCCTGTGCTCTGTTGTTTGAAGGTGACCATATGGTGCCAGTGCCAATCCTCTGCTCCGCTCCGGTGGACGCTGACCAGCGGGGCTTGGCACACTCAAAAACTCGAGGAGGCGATAGAGAACGTTATGTCCTGAACCAGCATCAAAGCCGATGTCCTGTGACAAACAGACACACGCGGCACTCCTGAACGTGTGACGCCAGCGAAGCCACTCCACTTCACAGTAACGGCATAAACAATCTCTGCGTTGTTAGATAAGATATCCGGTCTTTAAACTCTTTACTCTCTTCATGGTCATGAACGAGATTTCTTGGGATTCAGAAGAAGCAGAATCTGAATAAAGTTTGGCCCAGATTTTGGCGTTGCAATGACGAACAATGAGGAACGAGGGCAAAGATAAAGCTGATTATTTTACAATTGCTCAGAGCTTTGACCGATGCAGGTATTGTGAGTATGAGCAGAAAGATAAACACAAGAGCTGAAACCACAAAAGCAGGACGATAAGCGTATCTGTACCAGAGCGCAGGAGCGAATGTGCAGAGTACTGGAGCAGCACAGAATATGTAAGGGCGCCGCTAATGTGCATATACACGCCGCGCTCATGAGAGGAGGGACGATCAAACTTGCGATTTTATAAAATTGGGACAGTAAAATAAACCGAATAAACTGAGATTTGTCCGAGGACCGGCTCTGGGCATCATCTGGGCGTCTGTATGCAACTGTGAGAGCATAGGCTGTCTGTGGAAACCATCAACACCAGCGACAGTGACATAAGACGTGGCCTTTGACCTCGGGCAAACTCATTCACACCTTTAGCCTGCATGGACACACACACACACACACGTCTGCGGGCTGCTGTGTGTTAACATGGACTATACTGATGACAAGGTGACATGTCAGGACACACATTCCTTATCAGCAGAGCCTCCTGTTACACAACCAAAGTCACACTCACACAGTTTCTCCCATGAAGGCAGCTGCGCGCACACACACAGTCAGCCCGTTTCTTCCCCACTTCACAGCTGATAAGAGATTAAAGGTCAAACTTGAAGACATTTCTGCACAGTGACATTTTCTGCGTGGTTATTTTAAAGAGTTTATGGGTTTCGCTGCAGCAGTGTCACATAAAACGCATTATGTAATCATGCTCCGTTAGATCAGGGAAAATTGTTTTGTTTCCTATTTTGAAGCGGATTTCTTGTTTTAAATCTTCATTTCTAGATTATTCTCAGTTAAACCACAACCCCCACCACCCCTGATCATGGGTGTGATAATTATACATCTTCCTAATGTTGCAGTATTTTGAATGTAATTACTTTGCAAAAAATGATAGATCAAAATGAGATGTTTAACAATCTTCTACATGACGACATCATTATCATTTATACGACTTCAAGGCTCATAAATGTCGTGACAGTATTGTTCCAGTCATTATATATAATAACAGTCATGCATTAGGAAGTGTGTACTCAGAAGTATAAGTACATGGAGTAGATGTCAGTGAGGAGCATGTAGCCGTAATAAAAGGTTTCTCATGTAAAAAGTTGTGTGAAAGACAGATATGGAAAGTGGGTCTCACTGTGACAGATGATGATACATCAAAGCAATAATACATGACGATAAAAGGTGATAACCGTGATAAATGACGGAGTGAGAGCAGGTGGACTCACCTTGGCCTGGTTGATGATCAGACCCATGAACGTGGACACCAGCGCAGACCGGGACAGGGACGGACTCTTCCGCCGCTGCAGCTCGGGTCTGTCCAGCGGGAGAGAGGCCGGTTCCTCCGGCACCGTGACCGTGTAGGAGTGACGCAGAGACGGCATGTTGTCAGCGAAGCGCCGCTGCTGCAGAGCTGGAGCCAGTAATCTAGGATCGGAGGAAGGGGTGGTGCGTTCAGGTCCCGATGTGTCTGCAGCTCTGCACCTGAACACAACTGCTGCTGAGGGAGATCACTGAGGCTGGATACACTGAGGAGGTGCGTGTGTGCGTGCGTGTTTACCTACGGGTTTTTCTGCGTTGTGTTCACGCCCACTTCTCCTCCCATAGAAAAAAGATGTGCTGCATTCAAATGCTGCTGGGAATAGCAACCCTGTGACAGCGCTGCTTTGGGGCAAACAAAAAAAAATGTGACAGAAGATTAGTAAACCAAAATACACACATGTTTATCAAAGAAAGGTGAGATGTAACAATGAAACTCATGCATGAAAAATAGACTTTGTTTCTAGCAGATAAATTGGTAAATGATATTTTTGAATCCTCAGTATTTTTTTCTCCAAAAGAAAGATAAATTAACACAACCATTGTGACGTGACTTCCTGGAGGACTCACTGCAAAATACCCCTTTAACTCTTCAATGCACATTGCAATGCAAGTATTAAAAACAATGTGAGTGATTTGACCCAGTTATCTGTGACATTATTTTCCTGTTGACTCTGAGTGTGAGCAGACTTTTATTGTTGGAGCTGGTGGAGCTTGGTTTAACTACTTGTTTTATAGTTAAAGTTAGTTAGTTAACCTAGTGACCCCTTCAAAAGGTCAAAAGATGAATCTGAGAGATGATGACATGATAAACGGTCCAGGAAATAAAACGTGTAAACCCGCATTTCCTTTCATATAAAAACCTTTTCTTTTGTTTCCATGCCACATTTGAGGAATTTACCTTTTAGTTCCTCAAACAACGATTCACTAAAAACATCTGGGAGTTTTAACTTCCACTGAAACTAAAACACAGTGGCCTTGGGCGCAAACGTTTACAGCCACAGGTTTAATCTTTAACAAACTTTTAGGAGATCTTCATACATTTAAATTTGATGCAAAATGAAATAGTGACTTATGTGACGGATAAATACTGCAGCTCAGTTGTATTGAAATTAGATTGAATGCACGACTGTCCTCGTTGCAGATGCATGAGTTACTGTCCAGTTTCATTTGGGACTTTTAAAATATGAAATACTTGTTTGAAGGTCTCATGCAAAAAAGAAAAAAACAATGAACACTAGTAATGATATGAAGTGAAAATGTTATAGTCAGGGGAAAACAACAGATGAGATGGCGTAGGATGCTGTGTGAGGATGGAAACCAGAACAAATTTAATTGATTCATACAATTATTTGTGGGGTCCGAACATTTGCCACCTACGGCTTTAAGCTCTGTTGGAGAACTTTTAAAATGGAAAAACAACAGATCCAGATCTGTAAACTGCAAACACTAGAACTAAGAACAGTGAGGTTAATTCTGAGGAAAGTGCAGCCTCCTGTTTGGATGTCGATCATCTCATATCTTCAGTCCACATTTTACTGACAACTTAAGAGCAAAGTACGGTCCCTCACTGAAACTCAGACGCCATGTTTCTTTGTTGCTGTCTGAATAAAACCTACTCATGTGCTGCTCATATGTGCATGTCGTTCACCAAAAGAAAGAAAAATCACGGGCTGGCAGAAAATCAGGTTCATCCTGAATCTTTTGCCGAGGCCCTGCTGACCTGGCTGGACTTGGATCTTTGGACTGAGTGAGGATCTGACACAGGGACAGCTTGAAGTCTGATAAGAGGTCTATAGCCACCTTGTAAAAGTTTACAGGTCCTTCTGTCCTCTCGCCTTTAACAGAGGGACCATTAAAACCTGTCAGAGAAACTCAACACGGTTAGCTGACGAACCAGCTTCTAAAACTACATAGCGATGCAAATTATTAGAGTACTTATGTCACTTGTAAAGTTCAAGGCCCTAGAGGCTGTGGGACGGAGAGAACAGGGGATTTATAATGGAATGAAGCTAACAGTGTATAAATATGTAAGAAAATAAGGTTTATTCCTGTAGAAGTATGAAGATTAACTTATATTTTCTCTGGAGTAGGGAATGTGCCACAGGAAAGGTCACTAATTATATTCTGACTCATGAAGATTTAACTCGTTGAAACGCGTAACTAATTACGCCATGGAAACAACGTGAGGCGCACGGTGCGTCAGCGAGGGAACTCCTCTAACAGTTCACCAGGCAAACCCCACAGGAGCAGAGACTCACAATCAGCCACCTCCAAGCACACAACGGGAATGTGATCCGTTAGTCACAAACATTCCATTCATCTCGTCCCATGCCGGTTTAACCTGACTAAACTGTCTTTGATCAGGTCAGATTCCAGGTCAATAAGGTCAGGGGGAACCTCTGATGTGATGACATGAACTCAGGAAAATATCCAGAAAATGTAAGTCTAGGCATCAATTTCTTTCCATGAAGACGCAAGAATAATTCCCAGAATAAAACTATTAAAATGAGAATCAGTCGTTTTTTGGTGTAACTCAGTAGCCAAGCAACAAACAATTAGACAAACAGAGGTGTGGAAACACAACAGGTCCTGGAGGCTTTAGAGTCCCTCATTAAAACAGTGTTGGAATGCAACCGTGACACTTGAGGAACTACACGCCCCGTGTTCCTCACACAGTGGAAAGAATTCAATTCAATAATTTGGGCTGACACACCTAATTTGATTAGATACTCGGTCGTTTGGAGGAGAAATGTCTGATTTTCTGAAAATGATTTCACGGTGGAGGGGAAAGGGATTTTTCCAGATGACACACTGATGCAGATCATACCTGTCTTTAATTGTTTTGAGGCTACTTCCGACAATAAATGACAGGTTTGTAGTCGAATCTAAGGGACGTTTGAGGGAAACGCTCTGCAGACTGGTGTCGTTGTTATCTAATAGTTGTGTTTAGTCCACGGGTGCCATTGATAGACCAGATTGATTAAATCTGATGGCACAGATACGACCAAGGTTGAAGTGCATCTACCATGAAAAGAACGATCGTTAATAATCACCCCTGCACGTCCAGTTATGTAACAAGTTCATTTGTGTAATAAAGATTAGCTCGCCGTCGCACAAGTTTCGCAGTGAAAGTCTTTTCTCACAGAAACTAATTACGACGAGGCCGATCCCTTCGACACGGCATCCGGCGCCTACGCCCCTGCGGGACAGGCCTCCGACCTGTAGGCACGGGCCCCGGCGAGGGAACACCTCCAGCTGGGCTTACGCGAGAGCAAACGCAGGGATCCCTCTCTGCAAACGGCAGCTCACTCAAAGTTAACAGTGAGTCATGTTCCATCAAATACCAGCAACATGACAAACATGCCGCTGACACGCGGAAGTGAGGTCAGAGGGGACGAGCTGCAGGAGCGATCGCTTCCGTCTCTGTCCACCCAGCGAAAACCTCAAATCAGGAGTACAAACGGGATCGCTGCACTGTGACTCATGCATTCGGCAGTTTTCCATAATATGACACAGAAGCAAGAAAACTGATGAATCAACATGTCGGATGTGTGTAATACGATGTTGTATAATGAGACATTAATCAAGTGACGATCAGAAATGTGAGACCGCAGCTACACAACGAGCTCAGTGTTCAACATGGCTGACAAACCAGGACAAGAGGCCCGTCTTTGATCTGTGTTTTCACTGGAAACATGACAACAGAACAAGGTGTTGAATAATCAGCGGCCTGGCCGCCCTACATCTCACAGGCTGAATCATGATGGAGGTTCAACGGCAGCACAGTGAAGCATTGCTCACTCACAAAGACGCTGATGTGGAAGTATTACCCAGTTAAATTAAGACTTGGCAGAAGTATTCCCCGGGTAAATTTAGAATTAGTCGAAGTATTCCTCAGTTAAATTAAGACAAGGTGGAATCATTCCTCAGTTAAATTAAGACGTAGTAGAAGTGTTATTCAGTCTAACTGTTTAACTAAGATTAGACTTGATTTGAACGTTGAGGTCTTATCTGACCATAGATTTACTTCCAGTGTGGACTGGTCTATTAATGTCTGTGGGTCACTCTGCCCTCTGAACACAGTCTGCATTGTTTCCTCTGAACAGAAATAAAAGCAGCAGCAGTCATGTCCAACTCTGACTGAAAGTGCTTTAAGAGCTTTTGGGGGATCTTTGAACCGATTCTTATCCTCGCTGCTTTTGTTGCCTTGGAAAGAAATCGCAGGGAGCGGCAACAACACTGTCTTTTGCGAGCGTAACTTTAACTTATCTCAGATTGCCGTGCGGAGGCCCGAGGCCGGAGGGGATGTTTCAGTTACAGTTTCAGTTTGATGGACGGTGCAGCTCTGCAAGAATCCAGATGTGAGGAGCTGTTAGTTATAAAAACGTTTACCTGAGTGACTCTCAGGTTTTCGACTCACCTTGGATTCAACCTCTCAGGCGACACGCGCTGCCTGTGTCAGGAAGGATGAACGCAGCTCTCAGGACGCCCTGCAGACAGGAACGCAGCTCTGGTCAAATATATAAATATATAAAGCATCAGAAGACAGAACTCTTAAGGTGTTGACATGAAAACTGTATCCTCTGGATACAGCTGTCTAAAAAGCTTTTTATATAGTACACTGAAAGACAGCCACTTCAGCTATGATTAAATGTTCCTAATAGTAACATTTAAACACACATGCTTTTATCATTCAAACATTTGCAAACTACTTCCTCTGTGAGACAATCGCTAAATCACAATAATATTACTCAAACTTACCTGGATCCAAAACCTCGAACCAATTGAATTTTTTCTTGAGTAAAACAAAGCCTTTAAACTATGTTAAAGCTCTGAACAGAAATCTTTGAGAACTTCTTCATTTATTGAGCTTTTGATACGGCGACGTGTTCTTAAACGATAAAACGTTGTGCTTTTGGAACAAACACAAAAAGATGCTGATTATTAAAAAACGGTCGAGACATAGGGACTGTACATTTGTACATAAAAGGTAGAAAAACAATGAACTAAATCAAAACTGAACATTTCTACTGAAGAACACTGAAGGTTTACATCAGATATGTGGCGACACACCGACATTCAGAACACGTAAAGGTGCCAAATACAAAGATACTGCGTGGGGAGTGTACTTATAGTCACTCTCACTCTTTGAAAATAGATGCGGCGAGATGACAAAACTACAACTGGATGAATATCTTACGGCCACAACACGTGTGGCAGTAGTATAAAACAAGAGTATTCACTTTTCAAGGTGCTCCCCTCACATATAAATACTCACTTTATTCACAACCTCCACCTCTAGTTCAATATAAACGTTGTTCCATTATGAAATATTCTGTCTGTATTCTCTCTTGTAGATTAATCTTTTATATTTGTTATTTTGTTATTTTATTTTTCATCTGGAGGTCGCAGGAAGGTAAAGTATCACACCTGCTCTGGTTCAGGTTAAATAATCCAGACGCAGTCAGAGCAGGACATTTGGAGGTTACGTGCAGCGAGCAATAATCTCTATGGATACGGGCCGACACAGGTGTAAATACACAGCGAGCGTTACGCAGTGGAAATGCTCCAGTCGGACCATATCTGGAGCCGCTCTGGATCAGATACTCTCCTCCTGGAAGTGTCAAGGAAACCAAGCTGAGCCCAGAGATACAGACTGAAGTCAAATTAAATTCCTGACAACAGCGCCCGGTGGAAGAACTCTCCACATCTACTGTCACTGAACCCTCAACTCCTGTCAAAGCTGCTGATTTCAGATGAAAATGTTTTGCAGTATTGCGATTGAGATTCTGATGCGTGTGTCAGTCTGTTAAATTCATGACTATTTCCATTATCAAATAATCTGCTGGTTATTTTCTCGGCCTGTAAAAGTTTGAAGTTTAATGTAGTAAAAAAAATCTACGACAACCTTCAAACTGTTTGTTTCGTTGTGGATACATTAAAGAACAAACTCCCTACAGTTCTTGACTGATATGTTAATCTACTCTTGATTGGATGCTTCAGGACAGAGGTTAATATCAGGTCTGAACATGGGTGATAGTGGCTTTAGGTGACGCATGATACACGATGGGATGCAAATTATGGAGGAAGCTGATCTACTGTCTAATCACTGCTGTGCATCTTCAAGTCTTTAATGAGTTTGATTCGTTCCCTCCGTCGGCGTCGTCCTCGGCTCTCAGGGCGTTAGGACAGAAGAGGCGTTTGAGTACGGGCCAGGAACACGGAGATCACAGCGCCGACAATCAGCAGAGGCACCGCAGGTGGCGCGACGCAGCTCGAGCTCCCAGCTGTGGAGAGACGGCGACAACGTGAAGGAGGAAGAGTTTGAAACCTGTTTTGTGTGAGGGTGTCTGTTTCTTACTCTGGCAGCTTTTCCCATCTCGTTGCAGCATCCCAGTCACACAGCTGCACACTGGTCCAGCTCCTTTACTGCTGCAGATCTGCTCACAGCCTCCGTTGTCGTACTCGCACCAGTCGGACTCTGAGAGGACAGCACGTGGGAGTGAACGTGAGGGGTCATCTCTGTGGCTTTGCGTTCTGGACTCACACTCACCTCTCCTCCGTATGGGTCCCACAGTCAGTATGTGCTCTTGATGGTTTTGGTTCTCGGAGTACATTCTTCTCTTGTGTGGACAGTTCTGGACGGACAGCAGACGTTAACACAGCAGACGTGCCCTTCACTTCGACTCACGTGACGCGTTGCGAGTTTCTCACCACTTTGCAGGCGTTTGTGTCCGAGTCACAGAGCGAGACGTCGCAGTGGAGGTGGACCTCATCGTAATCCCCGATGAACTTGAAGACGGTGACGTGGAAGCGACAAGTGAGCGACACGCCGTTCTCTGCCATGCCGATGGTGTTGTCCTTAACGTTTGGACACCTGGTGAAAGCCAGATAATTGAGAGACGCATATAACACTTGGTGTCCACACTCGGGGGAGCTCCTCCTCCTACCCTCTCTCTATGATGATGTAGCGGAGTTGGTCGCTGCTGTAGCGTGACGGCGTGGCCCAGCACATGTTCACGATGAGGATGAGCTGATTCTCATCTGCGCCCTCCACGAAGACGCCCACGAAGAGGACGTCTCGCGTGCTGAGCACCACCTCCCCCTCCCTGTACGGCTGGCGGTACGAGCCGTTCTTGTACAGAGCCATCTTTGTGATGAAGTTTCCCTCCTGGGTTGGCAAGGTGAGGTTAATGACACTGGAGCAGGGAGGGGGAAACAGAGAAGATGAGCACCGTTGGTTAATGTTTCATCTCTGTGTCCTCCAATGTCCCCTGTCTGACCTGAGCATGGGTTTGAGGACGGTCTCCAGGGAGATCTTCAGGTCCAGCTCGTAGGCGCAGGAAAACTCCACATTGATGGTTTTATCTCTGGTGATGACGTTCCCGGTGTTGTTCACACTCTCTATCCACACTGTGTTTTTGTACATTATGTGTGTGCCGTTCGACTGTTGTGGATGATGGAGGGATAAAGGTTGAACTGCAACAATTGCCTTCAACAGAATCAGGGACCCGACCTGGCCTCAGTTCACTGACCTGTACGATGGAGCCGCAGTGTCCCTTCGTGTTGTTGATACGGAACGAGATGAAGTCCTCCCCCTCGATGCCGGCGCAGTGCTCGTCGTTGACCCGGACATCCTCTCGCTCGAAGCCAAGCTGGAAGAGTTTGCATTTGGAGATGGACACTTCCATCTGCGCGTGTTTACACATCACCTCTGCCTGTATGATGTCATCATCACCTGCCACAGGGAAACATGATATTGATGAACATGATGAACATGAACATAGATTTCTTTAACTCTGAGATATCACCAGCCTGAATGATCCAATCTCAGGGAGACTCAGACGAACAGTTTAAAACCATGATAGGATTAAAGCTTGAGCATGAGATCACATTGTCCTGTGACTAGTCACCTCCAGTGCTGGTGGGTAACTCCGGACAGCCACACAGGTCGCCTCCATTCTCCAGCTCACAGGTGAAGTTTGTGCAGATCTCTCCCGCGCAGGGGTCATAGATCCATTCTGCTAAAGACAGGTCCACACACAAGGTTAACTGACACACACACACATACATGTGTATTTACAGTATGTTTGGATCAACGATGCATTGCTTTAGAAATGTGGCTGGTGTCTCGCGGTGCCCTTACAGCAGTTTTCCTGGGCGATCCACTTGGTGCTGAGGGTGCCCAGGGAGCGGCAGGCCTCTGCGTAGGCCGCCAGCGAGCCACACACCTGAGCCTTGCGGTGGTTGTAGCAGCCGTCCAGGTAACAGGACTGGTAGAACGGCCGGGGATCCAACAGGCCATGGCACGGCTGGAAGAAGCCCTTCACCTGGGTGAGCTTCTGGCAGGCGTTTTCGCCTTGCAGTGCCAGCACCGCTGTGTTGTCACATGACTGGGCCAGAGCCACGTACTGGGTCTCATCACAACTAAGACAGAGGACGGATATGAGACGTGAGGCCACACCAAAGCAGAATTGGATCATATACTCATCCACCGAAGAGGAAATGCACAGGAAGAAAGATAATCCTCCACTCCACACTCAACAAACAAGATTGTGTAAACATGCACAGTTCACAGCACCTGTGCTAAACCCACCTGTTCTGCATACCGTTGGTCTTCCAGCTCTGAGCTAGCTCCAGGGCGCTGACGGCCGGCTTGCCCCTTGAGGTGATATAGTCATCGCTGGGGTCTCCGTTGAAATTCCCGCAAAGGCCACACACCTTGTTCTGCAGCCGCTGGCCCATCGTGATGCTCAGGGTGTTGAAGCGATTGAAACGAACCTGGATGTCCTGGGGTGTGTCGATGACGATAAAGCCTTCAGACGTGGACAGACGCGTCATCAGCCCTGTGACAAATGGGACCGACACTGGTGTACCATTGACCTGAGAAAGAGAGGTTCAGTTATTTCAGATTGTATAGAAAATTTAATTGGACCACTGCAGGATATCAAGGTTTGTGTGATGATGATGATTACAATTATTTCTAAATATGCTTTAAATATATTCATTTCCTTTTCTTTTGGACCTATTAAAATGGAATGTGAAAGAAACTGGTTTCATAAAGGTGAACCTGAGATGGTGCAATATACATCACAAGGCTAAAAAAACTCTTAGGGCAATTAAAATGAATGAAGAAGTCAATGGTTCAATCAGATCAAGGAGGATTAAGAGTCACTGGAGACCCACAGTTAGAGGTAATCAGTAAGTCATTAACTGCTGCTGTTAGTGTGCCTTCTTACAATGATACGGCCTCAAGCCAGAACTGGAGAAGATCTATCAGCCTGTTAGTACATAGGGTGGTAAGTGAATTGGCTGCTAGAAGTCATTCAAGTAGTCAGAGAGTTAATGCATTCAATGAAATTATTTCACTTGTATAACAGATTGATGATGGTCCAGTGATTCTCTCACCTTGATTGTGCTGCCAGAGACGAGTATATTCTCCTCATTGATGTAGAGGTAGACATGAGAGATCGTGGTGAGGTTGGGTGTGCTCCACTTATCGAAGTTAGCGATGAGCTGGAAGGAGAGGTCGGGCAGTTTGTGACAGTTGGTCGACAGGACAAAGGAGCAGGAGGCCGGGAGCCGCAGAGATGCACCGTCGAAGGTTCTAAAGACCCCGCCGCCCGATGCCACGCAGTGCTGCAAGCGCCGCGCAAAACAGCCCCGCACTCCGTACCGCAGCGTGCACTCTTCCTCCGCCTTACAGCGCCTTGGGTCGCACTGGATCAGGTTTCGCCCAATGCACTGGCAGCGCTTTGTGCAGTCACTGCTCCAAAACAGCTGTTTGGGCTGAAATAGAGAAACAGTCACAACACTTGTTCACAGACAGAAAGGTAAAGTATGATATTAAGAAATGTTTTCCAATGTTACGATGTAATTAACTGATAGAGCCAAAGAAAATCAGTGAAGCATTAACCAATGATTTGTACAGGTTGTTAGTAGCTGTTTTGCGGCACATTTGTGTTTGAGTTTATGTCATCTGGTGCCACTGACCTCATAGTACTTGCCGTCGGTGTAGCAGCCACAGTTCTGAGGCAGGATGCAGCTCTTGCCATTGAGCACGTAGCCCTGGTCACACTGGCAGCCCTCCACACAGTCCTGGCTGCAGTCCCTCTGGCCACGGGCGGGGGCGCACTGAGGCGGGCAAACTGACACGCAACTGGAGAAATGGCTGTTGGGCGGACAGCTCTGGACTGGGAGTAGGTAAGTTGGCAAAGAAATTAGCTAAACGTTGACTATTCAGTGAATATTTGTAGACGTGTGTCTTGTGTAGCTCTGCATCAGTTAGGGAAACACTTTGCAGAAAGGGAGATGAGATATTAGTAGTGATGCAACAATCTCTGATACACAGGTAACCTATCTACATGGGTAGATACCATTGGAAGGAAATGAGAAAATATATTCTCTTGATATGCAATGAGATAATTTATGGATAATCATCTTTAGACAAGACTCACCACAGGGTGTGTCACTCCTCCAGCCAGTAACAGGCACTGCTTGGGTCTGACAGGTGGTGGCATAGACTTGCAGCCAGTTACATATTGTATCTTGAGCCCCCTGGTCCATGCAGGTGTCCTGGAGGCAGCCCTGATAAAAGAAGGCTGGCGCCACCTTGCTGTGACAGCGCGCAAACACACCTCCTCGATCTGCAATAAGCCCACACAGCCTCACTGCCTCAGGCTCCACAAACACATACAGTCCATCGCCGATGTGGAAACGTATGCCTGTGTTCACTTCATTTGTCCCATTCTCTCTGCCCATATTCATGTTGGCGTTAGCCACCGCGAGTGGGGCGTCGCTCAGTACACTTTTCTCTCCCAGGCCACAGCGCTGGCAGGAGTCTCCACATCCCACCTGGCAGAATGTGTCCCTCTCTGCCCATGCCATGCCCCAGTCGGTAGTGGTGAGAGTGGGTGGAGATAAGGGGATGCCCTGGCAGAGACCGCAGGAGTCGTTGTAGAGATTTTGAGGCAAAGTCAACAGGAGGAGGGTGTTCCAGTCGAAGGCCACCTTCAAGCCAAAGTCTGTCTCTAAAATGAGCTGCATGCCCAAGGTGAAGATGTTGACCTTTCCAGGGCCCAGCTTCAGAGGAAGGTACAAACGTTCCATATTCACCTGACCGAAAAAAGATAAACACACATATTCTGACAGAAGCATTTTTAGCATCAGTGTTTTGTTTCAAATCAAATTGACCTCACAAGTATGTGGGGAAACCCTGAGTAACAGGGTAGATAATGTTACATGTTTCTCAGGTAATCTAACTGTAAGTGAGAGGAGAAGGATAGAAACACAGAGAATGAGAAAAATTCATGTGTGGGTGGCTGATTTGGATTATGTGTGTCATTTCTGTTCCTGCTCAGATCTTGGAGGCACTTTGTGAACCGAGTCCAAATGTCACTCAGGGTCAGTTTTGTCCGAGCCAAATCCAGCCTGATAAAAGAAGCCCATTGAAATGAGATCCACCTTAAGCCAATCAAAGTGGAATTCACCCTCTGCCTGGTTATTCTATCACCTTGATTTGATGTCACATAAGAAAAAATTCGACCTTCACAAGTCTTGTAATAAAATGTGAACAATATGAACTTAGATTTAAATTCACTGAAATCATTCCACGTGACAGAGCTCTTTACTCCTGATCTGATTTGTGTACTCACCGTCACAGTGTTTTTGTAGGTTCTAGAGACTTCAATCTCATACTCATAGACCTCCAGTACGAAGCCCATCACCCAAATGGCCTGGCCTGTGTCCCTTTCCTCATTACGAGCTGCCAGTTTGAACTGAGGAAAGGTTCCAGAGATGGCACTGTGGTCCATGTTTTGCCTTCCGCAGTTAGTAGTGGCCATCCTAAGAGTACAAGAGCTCTGCAGCTCAAATGGTATACCACCAAAGGGCAGAAAATGTCCATAACCAGCAGCCACACACAGCGCCTCAGTGCGCGGCTGGCAGAAATAAAGGCCGTCATTCTCCTGGCAGTACTCCTCAGGGTGACAGGGTGCGAGCTGACAGTATACACTATTGTCAGAGCCATTGCAGTAGCAGCGCTCCTGGCATTCCCAATCTGTCCAGAAAGTCTGATTAGTAGCCAGCTGGCGCCCATGGCTAACGCAGCCACAGTCACTGCGTGCCACACACAGTCCGTCCCGCAGAGCAAAGCCTTGCTCACACTGACACCCCTCTTGGCATGGCAGAGGACATGGCTCCTCAAGTTCATCCAAGTTGGCACAGGTCAGAGGGCAGGCGTTGGTGCACTCATCAAAATGACTGTTCTCTGGACAGGGAAGAGCTGAGAGAGAAGAGAGACGTAAGGAACAGCTTAAACGGAGGCTTATTTTGCTTGCTAACAGGATAAACTATCTCAATGAGCCATATCTATATTCACTTTTTCCGCATTTTCCTTTTGAAGTAAAATTTTATGTACTCACGACAATTGGTAGCACTCCTCCACGAAGTGAGGCCTATGTGAGCATCCTGACAAGCGGTGGCATAAGCCTGCAGCGAAGAACACAGAGCTGAGTGGTTCCCCTCCTTCACACACATGTTGTATAAGCAGTTCCTGAAGAATGGTGACGGGTTGACCACTGCATGACATGCCAGAAATGAACTGTTCCCTGGGTCATTGATGTTGCCACACATCCAAGGACTCTGGTAGAGACGCAGGTCTGTGCACATGCGATACAGATCATCACAGTCACCATTACAGGTGAGGTCATCAGCAATGGCCCGCCAGCCATCCGTGAACTGCTCAGTAGAGTCCGCCAGGCGTCCATTAGGGAGGCGGAGATCATCGGTGGCATTGCTATTGAAGACACCACATAGACCACAAGTGACATTGTAGAATATGGTGGAGAGGGAGATGTTGACGGATCCCTGGCGGGTGTAGTGAACACGAAGAAGACCATGTGACTCCACAACTGTGGCATTGCCAGGTGCCCTGTAGATCATCATTGTCTCCATTGGATGAATATAAGGAAGCGCCACCTGTTCACCATTTACCTGAAGAACAAATGGGAGGTACAATCATTACCATTGAGCTAAAATAAAACACTATTATATTTTTGCTCTGTAGAGAATATACCAACCTTTACTGTGTCAAAATCCATCCCACCTATCTGAGCTTCAAGGTTAGCCACTGTAACTACCACAGGTCTTTTCCAAGAGGGGCCTTTGTTGACCAACCGTCTGCCTATCTTCACCTCCACCATGGAGCCGTTAGCTGGAACTGCAGCACAGAGCTTCAGCAGGTAGTAGGAGCTGTCATCTGGGAATGGCAAGAAGGTGCCATCAAAGGTGGATGACACTGAGGTCTGGGTGATTGCGCACACCCCCTCCCTCCGAGGGTAGCAACCCAGACGGCCAACTTCTGCCACACATACTTCACCCTCCTTACAGGATGCATTGGAGCAGGACACCTCTCCAGCAGGTCCACAGGTGCAGTGGAGGAAACATTCACCTTCTTCACCACTGGGACCTGCCCAGAACGTCTCATTAAGGGGGTAGTAGAGGCCATTACTTTCACAGCCACAGTCTTCACGTTGCACACAACGACTGCCACTGAGGACATAACCGAGATCACACTGGCAGCCCTCAGTGCACGGGTGGGCACAATACAGTGGAGCAGTGAGGTCTGAACAGGAGGCCGGGCAGGCGCTTGTGCACACTTGGTAATGGCTGTTCTGTGGACATGACAAAGCTGAGAGACAATGGGAGAGAAGAGAGAATGTCAGGTGGCACACATACATTCATGTAAGATAAATGAACAATGTAAACTCAATCTCACCGCAAAAGGTCCGAGATCTCCAGGATCGTATTGTGACACCTAGGGCCTGACAGGCCAGAGCATATGCCTGGATGGCCTGACAGAGTGTGGTGATGTTATCCCTATTGCTGCACATGTCGTATACACAACTATACACGAAGGCTGTAGGGTCCACTACAGCTCTGCAATCCCTAAAAGGTCCATCAGTTTTGTTGATGATCCCACAGTAGTCTGGGCGGAAATAGAAGGCTTCTGTCAGAGGGTCACACACGCTGCAATTTTGGGTGCAGCCATCTGTGCACCTCCAGTCTGTGTCCTCTGCTCGCCAGCTGCCTCCCAACTCCACCACACTTTCTGCTAAAGAGCCATCAGGAAGTACAGGATCATCCGCAGGGTCATCATTGTAGTTACCACAAAGGCCACAAGTGTTGTTGAAGTAGGAGCTGGGTAGGGAGATGGAGGCATAATGTTGGCCATCGTAGGTCACCAGGAGGCCAAAATCTGTTTCTAAAGCAACTGCAACCCCCGACTGGTACATCCTGATAGCACCAAGCTGGAGTTGGACAGGCAAAGTTTTTGTCAAGCCATCCACCTAGAGCGGAATAGAGAAAGGATTCAGCAACGTAACAATGGATAATGGATTAATGGTCAATTAATATATTGTGGTAAATGTTAAAATCAAGGGGTCAACAGATTCACACCTGGACTGTTCCAAAACTGCCTTTGGGCAACATGACACGGTGACCATACACTTCCACTGTGACATCTCTGAGCCAAGAAACAGAGGCAATCCCCCTGTTCTCATTTTTTGCCTCCACACTAAAGAAGGGCAGTCCCACCACCTCCCAGCAGGGTCGAGCGAGCAGATACGAGCAGGTACCCTGGAAGTGATAGAGGAAGCCATCGAAGGTGTGGTAGTGAGGGTCACCAAATACCACACAGGTGCTAGTGCGGGTCGGCTGGCAGTAAAATGCTCCTTCCTGCTGCTCGCAGGTCTCCAATTGCCCGCATGGAGCTTCCTGGCACTGAACCTCATTGTCAATGTCAAGGCAGCGGCATCTCTGTAAGCACTGATCAGACAACCAGAAGTTTTCCCCTCGCCTATAGTAACGCCCTGAAGAGGATGGAGGACATGACAGGAAGACAAAACATGTCATTGACTTCTCCGAGTGTTTGATGACCTAAAGAAGCTGTAGGGTCATTATTATCAGTGTTGGAAGTTTGAACTTGCCATTGTAGCTGCAGCCATTGGCAGGATCTATTAGTTCAGTGTCAACACGGAAGAACCAGCGCCCAGGAATATTTACATTGGTTGACTGTTCAATGTTCACTACGTCGTTTGACCGGGATCCTGGCAGGTTGAAGAAGTGACCAATGTCTCCACCATTAAAACCTGACTGAAAAAGGGAAAGGCCTTGAGCTACATCAATGTCAAAAAATAACTTCTCAAAGACATTGTGAGATTACCTGAGCTGTTGTTCCACCAAGACCAGTTAGAGGATCTCCACCACTGGCTGTTCCTGTGCTCCATGTGATTTCTCCATAGTTGAACATAGTGAAGAATGCTATGCCATCTGATATTAGTACAGTTTGGAATGTGTTCACCTTTCAATCAAACAAAAAAGTTTAAAATAGTTTTTCCAGGGGAAATAAACAGGTACATACACAGAGCACAAGAATAATAATTTCAACTGGACACTATGTACATATTGATCATGTTTTCAATTTTAAATAGACATTTGTGATTCTGCTCAAATTCAATGCAGCCTTGTGTTTCAAAATTTTAACTCCAAAGACATGGATTTGTGATCATAATATTTTGTGTGACTTTACTGGTGTTGTCTGGCTTCCTCCGTAGAAAGTGACTTGGTGCCATGTCGCAATAAAGACCCAGGTAGCAGAGAAGGTGGGGATATTTTTGAAGTACTTCCGGACATCTTGTGTTGCCCTTTCTAGTATTTCTGGTTCAGTGGATTCTCTGTAATAGACATCTCCACGGATACCGTTGTGCACATCTGCCCAAAGTGGAGCAATGAATGATCTGCTGTCGCTCAATGGAAAAGCCTCTGGTGTGAACTGGCTAACCTGCACGTTGAAGGAGATCACACCATTGTTGTTCACCTGTAGGCAGAAAAGTCACAATAAAGTATTTTAACCACATGCTGTTCAATAAACTGAGAATTTCAATGAAGACTTACATAGATGGAGCGATAGGGGATGTTGAAGAAAACAAAAGGAACGAGCAAGGTAATTTCTGGAGAACTCCCATCATCCATCTTGGGGGTTTCTAGATCCCTATGGCCAGGTCCATATGGATACAGGATGTCCTGAGTACTAGCTAAAAGGAGAATATTGCATAACAGTTGTAACCTTGTAAACAATTAAATTAAATAACTGTGATTAGGACTTTAACTATGGTGTAATAATGGAGTACATCATGTACATGTTATACCTGTTTGTGCAAAGATGCTGACGACATGGAGCACAATGACTGGACAGTGTAGCCTGACCATTCTAAAAAAAAGGAAAGAAAGATGATGAAAGATCACAACTATTGTAACACTTTTATTTAAAATAATGGGATTATGGGAAGATGCAAGTCATACAGTACATATCTTTAATTGAATGTACAAGGCTGTTAGAAATTGGGGGGATGAGGGAGACATCAAACTAACGTCACGTTTCTTCTTTAAGATCAGCCTCCCAGGTCTCCCATGAGGAACCCTGAAAAGGCCCTTTTATTCATTCCAGAACAATGCATCGGGATCACATTTGCCTTACAGTCCCATGTGATACGACAACAGTGAACTACAGGCCTCTCTGTGCCTCGGATCCCTGCAGTTGACCGAACTGGCCAGCTCTGGTCCAGCGTCTCTGTGTCTGAAGCCGCAAGGCTGCTCAGGACCTCATTACCAGTCCTGTTTGGGAGCCATCCATGCCTTGTTGGTTCAAAGAGAGGAGCCCAAACATTGGAGAACTAATGGCTTTAACTGGGTGGGTTTGAATTGCCAGGGACGCTGCAGTCCCCTTAGGGCTTGTTCTGTACACACAAAGGAGTGTGCAGCCATGCTGGCAGATTTAAGAGTCACCATATAACTTTTAAATTGACTTGGTTATTAGACTATAATTACCTGTGACACAAGGCTTAAGACAGGAATTTTCCCTGGAGCTGGGGAGACATTGACTTGTGACACAGTCAGTTCTATCTGATTATCCCACCATACAACATTCATTGTCAAGCAGCAGTAATGTCACTGCAAATGGGCGTATGACCTAAGCGATACGATGTCACTGCAACATCTGGAGGAAGTTTGAAGAAGAGTTGATGTCATGCATGTAATATGCCTCCAGTTTGTGATGAGTGTGGGTACATCTGAGTCCCTTGACCCTGACTCTGACCAACAACATATTGGAGAGTCTACATAACACGATAGGTAGGGAACAACTCGGGAGCCCTGAGCAGGTACGGTTATGTGACCTTTTGCCATTGTGAGCCAGTGAATGGATATGTGACCTTTGGATTTTAAAATAAATGTAAAACAGTCTGTACTGACATTGATACTGCAGATATGAAATATGTGAGGTTGACTGAGTCTTTCTGTGAAACCTTTCATCCCTACAATGTGTGAACTCATATAATCTTGGTGGTGTTCAGGTGTGCCAAGGTTAGTGGGCACTGCTGAGAGAGGTCTGCTGTAATGTCAGCAGCCCCTCATCACACATTTTCAACAGCAACATTTCAACAATTGCTCTTCTCACTCGTGTAACTTCAGCATCTTATCTGAGTGGCATTAACTTGATGCCTTTTAGCAGGGCAATTAAGATAAAGCCCCAGGGACATAGAAGATGAACAAGGGTCTTTGACATGATTATCTCTGAGATCGTGCTCAGAGCAGCGTGACTCAAGAGCTACACACTTTATCAGGGACTTAATAAATCTCTCAAAAGAGGTTTTAAGCATTTGGAATTTGAGTTGGGCCAATATTCAACTGATAACTTCAATCAGGAGCTATACTGTAATCTAAGGTCTAATTCAAGAATGTTGAAAAGGTTAATCATGAAATCAGTGTCTCCAAATTTGAGTTTCAAAACCTGGCAAAAGGTTCCAAGATAAACATTAGGCATCCCAAGAGCATCAAGGAAGAATTTTCTTTTTTTGGTACAAACACTGGAAGCTTTACTTCATCGTTTTCGGTTCATGAGAAATCCCAAAAAACTAAAGAATCATTGGTTAGTTGAATTTAAATTCATCCTTTTTTAAAATGTCATAAACTGTGTGCTTCAATCGAGATGCAAGCAATCAAATTAAATCACAATAATGAGGCTAATAAATCTGATATAGACACAAAGTCCACATCTGCATCATTAAAGAGCATCAAACGAGTAGCTTTACATTCACATGGGCCACACAATCAGATCGTTGAAGAAATGCTGTTGAAGAGGAAACGATGCACTCACCTGCCTTCAGGAGACGGACATTTAGCACCGGTCTAATCTAACCTGGCAACCGCCTGACAGCCGTGTCCCATCCAGCACAGGACAGCCAAGTGTGGCCCCTGAGGCAGCAGAGGAGGCGAGGGGAGACAAGTCAGTTTTTAGTGGAGTTGAAGGAAGAGAGAGGAGGGATCCTCTTGTCCTATTCCAGATCCACAAGATTTCCAGCAGAAGCAACAACAATCCAGAGGTTTGAGTTGGGTGTTTAAAAAGGTGAAACCCTCAGAGAGTGTGGAGATGGAAAAAACACCTGTTGGGACTGTGGAAAGAGCTTTGCCCAAAGAAGCAGGTGAAAACTCGGGATAGTGTTCTAACTTAATCTGAGATCAATGTTAGGGGAAGGGAATAGGTGGGGAGGAGAGAGAAGTGGAGGGGAGGGACAGCATCGGAATCTGAGGAAGAGAGGGAGTGGAAACAGCAATATGTGGCTAGAGGGGAGGTCAGATACCTGGAAATGATGCAGGGAAGTGGAAAAACTAAAAATATTTTGAAGACAGGAGAATAGGAATGGTTTGGCTCTCATACAGGATGAGTGTCAAGTCTTTCAGGCAGGATCTGTCATTTACACCTGCAATGGGCCAAATGATGATAAAATGTCTGCAGCTAAAATTTGATGGAAACAATGCGGCCTTTGTTTGCTTTTAAATATTTGATCCAGCATCTCCAGCTGCACTTGTGGCTATAATTTCTCTGAGAATGCATTTTGATGTGTTTACCTTGGCAAGTTTTAAAAAAGGTTGAAGTTTGATGCCCTTTGAGTTCACTCAGTTTATTTAAATCTCAGGGCACCTGGGCACACCAACTTCACTAAAGTAGTAGAGTCTCACTTGGGGGCATTTATGGACAAAACAGCAGAAACACACACACAGTCTGAAACCTTGCTTTTCAAGCTCTGCGGTAGGTAGAGTTACAGAATTAACATGAGTCACTTTGGCTACTCTGTGTACCCCCCTTTTTTTTAATTAGGCAAAGCCTCATTTACAAGGTTACACAAGACACTTCATTACGATAGATGCTGGACAGATAGCAAGGGGAAATCTCAGGTGGATCCACACTGATAGAGTCTGGGAAGGAAAGGGCAGTCAGATGCGTCTTTGTTGCAGTTGGACAGTGGAAGTAATTGGAGAGGCAGGGAGCAAGATGTGTGAAAGGCTGCAGGTATGAGGGCAGGCCCCGGGCCCCCATTAAGCAGCACCAAGGCTCTCTGTGCAGGCTTCTTTTTTACGTCCCACGCCTTGTTGTGTAAATGCTCACATACTCTTAAACAACCTGTGAAAGAGAGTATTGCACAAAGACGGACAAAAAATTCAACAGTCACAGATGACCTACTGGGTCGGGGGAGCTTCCTGATCTCAAGGTTGGATTTTGGGAAATGTTGAGGATGTAGAAGTGGGGAAAACAAAAAAGTTAGACTTGAAGTTCTCAAACTTGCGCCCTTGCGTTTTGTATTAAACATAATACATGAGTATATTGCTCTTTTTTCAACTTGAAGCCCTGATTATGAGTCTTATGGGCATATAACATGATGATGTGTCATAGGTAAAATGAGTCACTTGCAGTGACTCAACCACAGAGTCATCTGACTCTAACCCATGAGATAATCAGTCAAAACAGGAGATTTAATGGCCAGAGCCAATTATTACTGCAGAAACATATGATTTAGTCTTACAAGTGAATATTAGAATGCATCACACAATTGATGCATTCTGCACTTTGAAAATTGTTTGCATGAAACAGGAAAATTGCATCAAAGGTTCCCTGCAGCAGGACCGCACTGTGTGGGAACAGTGGCAAGCTATCCCAAGTTCTGGAGAATCCATCAAGCCTGACCTTCACAAAGAAGGTCCTGGACTGGAAACCAGTTGAGCTCTGTTCGGCCGTCACCTAATCCGTGGAGTGGGCCACTCTAATTCAGCCCTATGCCCAGCGGTTGGCTCTGCCCTGCCCTCTTCTCCTTCCTTTCCATTCACAAGGTTGAACCTGCTTCTAGTAACCCAAACCTTCTTGCCCCAACGGCCCCTTCACCTCAGCACACAATGTGGGCTGTTCAGCCCCCTTGCCCTCAATTCCCACTTTATAATGCAATGGGGCAGATCAGAGTACCAACTGCACAACCGGGTCCTTTTTAATGTCAGAAGGTGCTAGGTCTGACCTTCCATAGCCATGTTCTCGGAATGACATATATAAACCTGTACTGTTGTCGGAGCTACATCTAAACTCGGAGAATGACACATCCGATGGTAACCCCGTGACTATGTCACTCTGTTAGATACATGTCAAGACATTTCACTACAGCCCAAAAAATGCGACCCAACTGTGGGTGGTCCTAAAAGCTAGAGAATCAAGGGACCACTAGAGATGAAGATCTGAGATGCAAGCTGGATAAAATCACTTGGGACTGAAAAATACACTTTAAGGATATACATATTATTCCAGATGGCAGCAGTAACTGAACAACTTTTACTGTTACCCCGAATCAACGTCATAGATGCTTCTTGATACAATCAAGTGAAAATGTGAGGAGTACCGTTGTGACTGAATGGTCCACTGGCTCCCAAATGCTGAGAATGGGTGCCGCTGGTGACGGGGCACTGAGGGGTGGGCGGCATTGATATCACACTCAGGATTAAAGCTGCGCTGTTGGAAGAGGAGGAGGGTAAAAATAAAGGGAATGCCCCAGAAACACAACACCGCCTGACACGTATGGAATGGACTCTTTGCGGCTTGACCGAAACACGCCTGCCAGAAAGCGAGAAGATCCGCACAATCCAGTCTTCTCCATAGCCAAGCATTCAGTGTGTGAAACAGAGCTGAGCGCGAGTGCAAGCTGCCTCCAACAAGTATTATTCAGTCACCTGGTTGTTCTTCTTGTTCATAATAATGTAATATACTAACTTCTGGACAGTGGAAAGAAGTGTTGATGCGGCGTCCATCTTTATTAATTACATTTCTATGCTCCTAGACTATAAAAAAATGCAACAATGTTATAAAATGTAATATTATAATTTATTTTTTTTAGAGATGTGAAACACCATGATACAGTACGTGTGAAGAAATGGCCATATGCTCTCCAGGAAACACAAAAAACTACACTAAGAGAACTTGACAAACAAAAAACATTGTACTAGACAGCACCAACTGAACAGCACATATTTTATAGACTTTTTCATCAAGTAATCGTTTTTGGTATTTGTATTTTGTATTTGGAGTCACAAAGATGAGGATGAGAGGAGCCCAGATAAATGTAAAAAAGTCTAAATCACAAATGCCCATAAACAACTTGTTTCCCTGAAAGGACACATCTCACACTCTGGATATATGGATAGAAATATCTGAACATGCAAACCCCACTTCACAAACAAAAAATTCATCCCATTATTTACCTGGGATCAACTCTGTCACGTTACAATATAATACAAGTCACAAGAGGCCCAAGAGAATCCTCCAGTTATATCCTACAAAAACAAAGTCACAACACTTTCAGGCCGACACAAAACGGAACAGAAAGATCTTGTCCTGGCACCTCAGCCGCCTCCCAGCATGAACTCATGGCATTTAAAGCCACAAGACAATTCACATGATGGTGGTTATGATCAGAGTTAAGTTTGGGCTACACACATCCAGGTCATAGCTAGAATGCATGCAGGGAAACACCTTCAATAAACATGAACATATCATCTAGAACCCCAGATCAACATAATTATACAAAAACTGATTTCCACTAAACACTGTGCATGCGTGAGACCGCGGCCAAATTCTCACCAATTCCCCAGTGAATAATTCATGGACCTTAACAAAATAATATGGGGACTGTTGGGCCTTAGTGGAGGTTTGAACTGTATTGGCGAACCTTCTAATAATATTCTATGTTTTGATCGTGACATTCTGTACGGTGTAACCCTGGTCAAGAATCAGTTACGCAAGAAAGGCCATGGATGGAGAAGTTCAGGAGCTCACATCCTGTGAGGAAGCGAGTGTTAGGTTTGTGTGGCAGATGTAAAAGACACAGCGAGGTGAATGGCTGAGGGTCAAGATCCTGTCGGTTGAGCCCATTCTGACCTAAATACGGAAATGTCTGTGACACAGTGGCTGGTGTGTGGTTACCATACCGATTGGGCCTCAGCGTTTCTCAGCTGCAGGGACAGAGAGAGAGACGCTCCATTCACGGGATGGACAGAAGAGCCACCAGACCTGCAGTAACCTGAGCATCACCACTTCTTCTGTTTTTCTGTCCCGGGCCCAAGACTCCTACTTTCTGCCAGGGTGCCTTCTCTGAGCAGCAGCGGCTCTACGGTATCTCAACATTCAGGGTTTCTGCAAAAGCACGGAGGTTATACGAGAATATTTGCGCACAACAGAGTATTATTTGTGTTCATGAAATCAAATCCTCAAAAACAACATTTTCATAAGGTCAAAAAACAGCTACTTGTTCTGGGCTAGCATGATCATTGCGTGCCCACATAATAATCATTTGTGTGTAATGAGAACGGTACCTTATTCCCATTTTCAACAATAACAACATCCTCATCTTATAAGATTACATGCTGACACAGTCTTTCTGCTGTTGTAAAGAGCAGGTGCATGCAAAATGATGTGCCGCCCAATATGTCGTCTGCCAGGCGAACAACTGTTCCCTGATCTCAGAGTTCGCAGTAAACAGGTCAAATCTTCACACCAACAAAAAAAAAAACAAAAAAAAAAAAACAACAAACTAAGCGAAAACACGAGCTGCTGATTTCGGTGCAGACAAACTCGACATCAGAAAAACATTGAAACTACAGAATGCAGCAGCTGATGTTTTAAAAATCCAAGTTAGTAACATTAAACTTTCTTTAAAAAAAAAAAAACATGAATAATTTGTAAATTGTGTGAAAGTCTCATGCGTAGGATTTTTATTCTGAACCAAAATATTTTTAATAAATTTCATCATGATCAGGTGATAAATGGAGGGGGGTTCAATCCCAACCATAGACAAACATTTATGATGAGGTTATAAAGTGATGTCAGTTGGAAAGTTAATGTGCAATTGTGCATTCATTTTGGCATTTTGGCAGCCGTTATGTCTTTTAGAAAACCAATGGTTTTGCAAAATGTTTGTGACAAATGAGACGTCAACTGCATTAAAGTCGACTGTGTGAACATGGAAGTCTTACTGTCTGTGCAAATATATATTACTGTATGAACTTGTTCACTAAGGTGAACTGCAAACATCTTTACATTCAAGGCTGAAACAATGAAAAGGTTAAAGTCAAAGCTTAGCTTCCAGTGACTGCGTGTTATCTAAAACCTCCGAAGTCCGATTTATTGAAAAACCAGACTCATACATCTGTGGAGCTGCAGCGGCTTTTGACTTTGGGCAACACTAGAATCTCGTCTCCGTCCTGGATGTCGTAGGAGTGAAGCACCCGGCCGCCCCACTTCAACTCCTCTGGCTCCAACACTGAGCACGTCACCCGCTTGACGTAGAAAAGCCGGATCCCATTGGTGGGCAACTGCAGCACCACACTGAGGTGTTTCTTTAGGTCTCCCACGGTCTGCTCCAGGCGGAGGCTGACCGTCTCCACCTTCTCACCCCAGCGAACATCCACCGAGGTGCAGCGGGGGCTTAGGTCCACCCCCGCCAATGGGGCCAACTGACCGTATTTGGATATGAGGATATGGTACCTGTGTAGAGTGCATAGTCCAGGTTAGATCTTTGGAGGGGTTATGAGTTTAGCTCATAAACCCTTCCATGGGCGAATGTTTTTTAGACTGCAAAAACAATGGTATTGCATCATCTCTTATTTCTACTCATGGTCTTCCTCTGAATTTCTGGTGTGGCTACTTTAGTTGTTTTTTGAAGACATAAACAAGTGGAAGTAGATGTACCTGTATGAGCGTTTGGCAGCAGAGAGACACTAGGTTGTGCTGTGTGAAAGCTCTTAGCCACCTCCAGGGAATGTGTGTTAGAGATAAGGACCCAGGAACGATTAAATAAAATCCACTGCTTTAAAAGCTACGGTAACAGCTGGGTTAATCAAAGCAATTTCCTTTCACTTCCGAGAACTCCTCCACAAAGCCCGTCCCCGACCCAGAGTCTCTGGATAAACCTTGCACTCCACCCTGGGAATTGTCCTCTAAGGCCACAGTGCACAAAGTCCCATTCTAAGGAAAAGCCATTTAGCTAAAAGGCCTCATTTAAAGGTGGGAAGCTTGGTATAAAGGGGCAAATAAAGCTGCAGGTGATAACAAGCTAGCCTGCTGATTGTTTTTCCCAGAATCCTTCAATAAAGGAGCTTTGGAGCTCATTCAAAAACTATCCAGGCCAGATCTGAGTCATTTCTCCGGTTCCCCTGGTGAAAAAACGAGCTGCTTAAAAACTGTAAATGTTGCTATCCTCTCTTCCCTCCCAGACTCTGGCCCTCCTCATTTCCGTTTTCCTCTCCCTACTTATTCTCCAGGATACCCTCAATCTCAAATTTCGGTTTTCAAACAGCTTTTTCACCCTTTCCTCAGAACTAATCCTTCTTCACCTGCCGGCACATTTTCTCCTTTCCCCATAGGTCCAACAGCCCTGAACCCTTCTCAAGATGATCCGCCATTCTGATTTTGAGGTATATCAGTCTGATCAAGGCTTTATATCTGAGCGGTGATCATAGTTTCTCAAATCCAGTATCATATGTGAACAGCTGAATCTCCACGACCTGCCCTGCAGAGCTCTGGTCTCTCAGGTTAGCAAGTCCACGGAAGGAAAGTGGATAGCGGTGTGTTCACTGCCTACTGAGCGTGTCCGACATCCCCATAACACCCAGACGCAGCCACAGAGATCCCTAACCACGGGAACCTTTGCCGAGAATCTGGCCCCGGACCAAGACCAACCTGTGACTAACTTGTGTGACATTTACTGACAGGAGGGAAACAAATTTAGACATGGAGCTGGAGGCGGAGTAAGTAGCTTATAATAAAAACTGCATCATAATAAAATACATGTTCATGATCCAAAGTCCAGTTTTCCCGTCCCTCCATATATTCGTCATTTTAAAGACGGAAGAGCTACGTCTGCTCCATGTGATCAGCACTCAATTTCTCTTCTTAAGATTTGAGGTTGACAGAGTACCTGTACACATATATGTATAAAAAAAATCAAACTGCTACCTTATGTATCAGTTTTCCAATCAGAGGATTCCCGACACAAAGGCCTCATTGAGGAGGCAGAGAGTGGCAGCATTGTCTCCCAAAGGTTAGTGTTTCTCAGCCGGTGACTACACCTTCCTTCACAAATCCCTCTCCGGCATTCTGCTGAGGTTAAGTGGAATGCAGCCGGTGAAGAGTGTGGGCAATTATCTCACCAATGTCAAATTTGATATTCCTTACTGTAAATGTATTGAGAATAAAAGGGGGTTTTTTGTTGCAATAGTTCAAACTTCACAGGTGATGACAGAGACTTTCAAAAAATGTTTTAACCCAGAGAAATTCAGGGACCATTAATTACGATTGCCTTTTATTTGAGTTCCATCTGCTCTACCACAACTTCTAACGTCTTATGATGAAGGAAAATCAAGCTGCATGGCTGTTAGCAAAAGATAGAAGGGAAGGGAAACAAGTGTCTGACTTCATGTCTGTGTTTCTTTTTTTTTTTTTTTACTCCACCCCTGCAACCACTGTTGACCATGTCCACACTTGTTGTTTTGATTGAGAGACCCCTACTGGTCAAAGTGTGTGTGTTCAGAGTGACTTTTAGATTTCAGACTGTGGGTGCAAAACAAATAACAAAACAAAACATATAAACAAATAACCAATAGCCGTACCCTGAAAATCTGAAGTGACATGTGCATCATGAAGTTCTGCTGTGTGTTTGAGTACCTCTCAGGAAGCTTCTGTTTGGGACAGTCCTGGTAGAACCTGATGAAGAACATCTCAGCATTCTCCCTGTCGTCATTAGACACCGAACTCCCATTCAACACTGTTACAGAGGGCAGCCTGCAGGCAGGAGCAGCAGCGGTTTCATTTCATTCCACAGTGTAATGATAAGACGGTAAATACATGTGTGTAATATGCTGTGTTAGTTTTTCCACTCACTGTGCTATGACGAGGTTGCGCCTCTCCTGCGTTGTGTACGGCTCCAATAAAGGAATCCCTTTCACTTTGACTTTCTCCAGCTTCGGGAAGAAATTCAGCCTCTCAATGTCCTCCCATTTACTGAGCCCTGCATGACACAAAATCACAGAGGCTTCATATTGCTCTGCTAAGCACACTTAGGCAATCGCACCCGCGCTCTCGCTCACACCTGAGTTGGTGAGGTTGATGCTGCACAGGTTTGGGAACAGGCGCTGCAGATTTTCCTGACTGTCCTCCACAGACTCCACGCCGTTATTGGCCAGCACCAGCGTCCTCAGACACGGGTACATGGAACCAAACTTCCTCACTTCTGCCCAGGCCTTCAGCTGGTTGTCTGTGATCTGCAGCAGGCGCAGCGACGGACATGACGTCTGGGATTCTGACACCGTGCTGTAGCCGTTCAGGCACAGGAAAAGCTCCTCCAGCCTGGAGGACGAAGTTCAGGGAAATTGTTTCAAAACGAGCAGTGTGCAGCACAAAACCTTTTTCGGACTGAATCTGAATCAGCAATTAACATGTTTCCCTTACTCTGGTGTGTGTTGTGTAAGCGTGTGCACGGTGTCCCAGCTGACGTGCGTGTTGATCAGGACAAGCTGCTGGACCCTGCAGAAAATCTCGGCCATGCTGGGCTCCAGCTTGGCGTCGCTCAGAGGGTTCATGCTCAGGTTGAGGAAGTCCAAGTGGGGGATGTTGGAGACAATGGTGCAGATCTGGCAACCCGTGTTAAATAAATATCAAATACATACAAAAATTTAGCGGAATCTTAAGAGTTGAACTCATTACATCAAACACACAGCAGCTTCACCTCGCCCCAGTCATTGAGCTGATTGAAAGACAGGTCCAGTCTGACCACATGAGCACAGAGCGCTGCGATGTCCGACTTGTCACCGGCTTTACTGATTCCGCAGTAGTCCAGAACCACATTACTGGGCACAAAGAGGCGATCTGCAAATAGGAAAAATAAGGCTCAATGTTTGTGGTAGTATTTTTGATGAGTGTTTTGCCAGAGCTCATTAAAACAACTCCCTGCACTGTCTCTCACCCTTGACTGGAGATCCTGGAGGGGTGGACAGAACCACGACTGTCAGGCCTTGGCCATAGGGGAAATTCTCTGGGTTGTACTTGTCACTGATGACTTGGACAAAGGTGTGTACCTCCTCTTCATCAGAGGGAGATTCCATGGTTCCAGCCCTGAATGAAGATGTGCATTTAACGGTTACACTTCATGTTAAAACTATTTTATCAAGAGTTATTTAATGCAAAGTTTATGGTTAGATCGTAAAATATCAACCCTCAGTTACATTACATCTTTGCTATAAAGGTTCTATGTATGTGCTGGTTATTATGTGCATGTAAACCATGTTTCAAATCGTGTTTTGCTGCGTGCAGGATTGACCATCACAGAAAATAACCCACGAGACGCAGAGGCAGAAATGTGAGATGCGACGCTGCATTGACAAGAGCAGGTGCACGTCTGACACTAATGCACGCCTTAGTGACGCCGCACCACCTGTTACTCCTGAAACAACTAGTCCACGAGCTGATAACATTACATCATGAAAATATTCAATCAATCTTTGAATCAAACTTGGCAAATGCCGCTTCTCCCATTTCCATATAACATTGCGTAGGTGAATATATTTTGGTTTCATTGTTCAGACAATTCAAAGATGAACGAGCATGAACACGTTCGGATTCTGTGATGACATCTTTGGAATGAATTGGGAATCATATGTATGCATCGACATCAGCCCACAAGTGTCCAGACGGTGTCCGCTGGTGGACATTTCTCACACAACACACAGGTGACCCGGACTCTCGACCCCTGATCAGGCCTATCAGTTTCAGACAAATGTGATCTGATCATCTTAAACTGAGCCCACCTGAGGGGCTGCGTGCCAAACATCCGAGCGTGGCGTCCGGACTCTGTCTGATGTTTCTGTCAGGGACAGTTTCTTATTACACAGATTTTCAGTGTCTTACCTCTGATGCAGTGGAGACCAAAGCAGAGGCCTTTTCAGCAGCAGGTCAGATCACAAGACTCCACCCCTGAGCAGAACTTTGATGAGACAAGCAAGAAAAGAAATTTAGTGTTTTCTTTTACGCCCTTGACTTCTGATAAGCTTTGACCTTAAAAGAAAAACTGGAAAAATAATAACAATATTTCTGTAGCATCTTCTTAATTTGTGTCAATCCTTACAAAACAGCCGTCACACGGTGTTTCACAACAAAGGGAAGTTCACAAATGTTCGGCTACGTTCATTCTTTTTTCAAACTTCTATCTGCTCGTTACTGCCCTCCGTGGTATAGCGGCAAGAAAAGTCAAAGGCCTTTAAGCGACTGCGTTTTTCTGTGAAATACTGAATGATAGCCGATTTAAATTGTGACCCACAAGGACTCGAATGAGTCTAATATTACTACTGTGAGCGTCTGACTTACGCAGTGAAGTGCAAAGAAACCTTAAATCCGGGGATTTTTCAAAGAGGTTCGGTGGAGCACTTTTGACGGCAGAGCACGACAGGTTGAGGAGGTTGTTTATGTCTGGGGCATGCAAGCGTGAGGTCGCTCATGGGGGGAAATATGATCATATTAAACAAATATAACAGCTCCATGATGAAAATAACATCAAAGAGATGAAAGACCAAAGGCTCAATGTAAAAAAGTGCATCGCTGTAACGACTTTTCGGTTCGTCTCTGCAGATCGTGAAGGCATCGACGATTTGTGACGATGTTAGAATCTGACTGACATTCACCGACACTCACAACACTCAGCGCATGTTTTATTTTGTAACCGACAGAATGGTTTACAGACACTCACCGCCGCGAACCTCCTCCACGGTCTGTTTGTTTTTGTTGCTCCTCGGTTAGTTGACAAGTTAAGACACGCCTCCTCTGTCGGAAATGACGTGTTTTAAACAACTGTTTTCGCTGCCACCGTTCCATTAATGCATTTAAAATGAAAATAAAATAAATACAGAAGCAACAACAGTAGTGATAGTAATTTGATTGACGCACTTTAATAACTATAAATTATCGATACGATTGAGCAGTTGAGTATTCTGTATATCTTAAACTTAAAAAATAAAATATTTCAATATTTTTCTGATAAAGTGTGCTAAGAAAGTGAAACGGGACTCCATCTCTGATGGCACTAATTAGCATTGCGGACCTTAAAGATGACAAATGTCATCTACCATCACACAATCAGACAAAGTCAACACGTTAAGAGGTAAAATTAGGTAAAATTGAGCGTTTTGGTTCCAGCTTGAAATCGAGTAGCAAAATTGTGATTAGTAAAAATTTAAATACAAGAATGTATTGACTTTGGGAGAATTAACTTCACTGCTATTTCCAATGCCATTTACATTTATTATCATTACAATTTTATTCTGCAGACCTAACTTATCTAATCAGCCTGTCTTTGAGCCTATTTGTTTAGTTTAGTCTTATTTGTTATGCCTTGACGTTACAACTTTCTTCCAGGTTTTTTCCTCCGTTGCATGTAAGTTTACCACCAGGTGGCATTTATGCGCACCACGTTTCTCAAACGTGGGGGTGCTCTGTGACATGAGACATTGAAGGATATTGTCTGTGTTTGCAAATGATAGAAGAAGAGATGGTTGTATTTCAGAGTAGTAAAACTTAATTTGACTTTGACTGGCGCTCTTTCAGTGCAGCCTGCGCAGCTACCTGCTGTTTTTCTAGTGTAAGATGAAGTAATAAGACATGTGTTTTGAAGAGGTAAAGGACTAAAAAACAGTTTAATCTCAAGTTACTCCTGTTCCAAACAAAACTTACAATGCATCCTGAGCAGATGAACCACTTAATGTTGAATGAATGCAGGTTATTTAGGATTTTTTGTACTGATACTGATCTACTTAAAATCAATTGTCACTATTTTACAGATTTGTCAGAGAAAGTTGTCATGCAGCTAAAAATGGTTCAAATCAGTCCTTTATCAGCAATTGGAATATTTATTGTCTGAGAAATGTTTCTTTATTGTTGGTTTGATTGGCAGCTGGCATCCTTTTTATTCCCCATTCTTCTTCAACTGCTTGTCCATTATTGCATCTCTTTGGACTGTGGGAGGAAACCGGAGAACCCGGAGGAAACCCACACACACAGAACATGCATACTCCACAGAGAAATGCCCTGCTGGATCAGCCCGGGACTCAAACCCAGGACCTTCTTATTGCGAGGCAGCAGTGGTAACCTCGGCAGCACTGTGCTGCCGGCTGGCATCCGGCAGAAGTTTAACAGGAGTTCTAAAACGTGACATCAAAGGATCACAGTATGGTCACATGGACTGAAACAGTAAGGCACAAACTTTTGTCTTATGTCACCCAACGTGGCTCAAGTCTCTGTTGATTATATATCAAGCCAGTTTAGACTATGGTAGCATCACATATATGTCAGCAGCAGAAATTCAACATAAGAAATTGGATGCAGAGCAGGCCAAAGTGCTTAGAATATGGGGTAGTTGCAGCTCTGCAAATTGAGAAGGGGGAAGAGGGAAGAGAATGTTGGTGTAATGGGTATACCTGCAGGGCCACAGAAGTTCAAAACAACACGACATATTCTTTACTTAGGCTAGATATTCATAAAAATCCTTGTTTAGTAGTAATGATGATAATGATAATAATTTAAAAAATCTACTTGTTTAAATATGATTATAAGTCTTCTTTCTCATGCTTAGGATATAAAATAGTCTTTGTGTAGGAGGAATGGGGTTAAAGGAGGGAGTGGGATGGGGAGCCCTATTAGTATTACAACTCCATCTCCTGGACCTCGTTCTCTGAGTAATCAGACATGGAGCTTTCAGATGAAGAGTCGCCTGACTCCTCTTCCTGTTCCTTCAGAGCCTCCTCTGTTGCATACTTCTGGATGTAGTCTTTGACTTTCTGCTTGTACTCCTCTGGTCGGTTAAGTTCCATGGCAGCTGCATCTCTGTTCAGGGGGTCAGTGGGGTTCGGGTAAGCCAGTAGCTGGGGCAAGAATGACTCAAAGATGTTGGTCAGATCATAAAGGGCTGTCCATGTCTGGTTGATGACATCCAAGCACACTGCCCCTGATGCTTCATCAATGTTGGGATGAAAAATCTTGTTCATGAATCCTATTGATGGCGATTTAAAAGGGTATTGTTCGGGAAGATTCACTCGTACCTTCCACACACCACCCTCATACGAAGTTCCTTCTGGTCCGTAAAACTTCACAACAAATTCATTGAGTCCACTGCGGATGGTGACTTCATGCTTGCTCTCGATGAGTTTCAGTACATCAGTTTCTATTCGCCTTTTACCCGGACTTGGAGATGACATTTTTTGGGCTATTTCCACTGCAGAACACCAGCGTGGCAACACGAAAGCTGGCTTCAATCCCCCGAAACGCTAGAGCAGACCAACAGGGAAACTATCCAAAAGTTAACATTTGCTTGGTTGAAGTGTCTACAACTTGAGCGCCTTCTGGGTGCAATAATGGGGACATTTATAGTCTGCTGAGAAATTTTTCTCTTTAGATCAAAGTCAATGAGCTAAATGGGAGCTGTGTTACATCCATGGATCAAAGTACAGTTGTCACCTTTGCTCTTTTAGTCCAGGTGACAAAAAAACTAGGCAAGGCTATGGCTAGCTAGAACAGAAGAAGAAGAAGAACAAAATAAAATCAAGCAGGTGGCGGCACTGCAATATAAACAGGATTCCAGCCGTCAATCAAACTAATTATAGAATATTATTTCTTAATAAAAATTCAACACATTGTCAAAGCATATTATAACATTTGCCATTCAAATTGATCTCAAAGCAATATTAACTCAAGTAAACCTAAAAATACAGTAAACTCAGCCAGCAACAATAATTCCAGGTCTAGTTCAAAATGTAACTTGATGTTCTTACACTGTGAGTCAGTTAACTGTCTATAAATGTATTTTTATTCGATATTTACACAGACAAACACTTTCAGGGAAGGTTGAAATGGATGAGACGTTTCTAATCATCTTCATCTGATGATTGGTCTGTCACAGCCTGATGTTTCTCCATCTTGGCCATTAACTGTTTAGCCGGGTAGAAAACACCATTGGTTTGAGTACTGCACACACAACAGCGCTTTGACTTGCAGTAATGCTTCAGAGCACATGTCTCACAGAAGTAGTGTCTGCAATTTGTGATGATGGGATTTTTAAAGGATTCCTTGCAGATGAAGCACCTTAAGGGCAAATCCTCATCATCACTGCTCACCTCATCATCATTGGCTCCATGTCTGCCTTCTTCCAGCTCCCTCTCGATCTGCCAGCCATGTTTGTAGTCTGATCTTTCATGAAGGAACTTGCAGCTGTATCCAAAACCACAGTAACCAGTATCCTTATAGTCTTTGCAGATATCTGGCAGGTAGTCCCACCTGACTGTAGCCATCATGGGTTCAGAGGCTTGGATTGGTCCTTGTGTGACCATGCCAGAGGAGGCATTGCCCATGGTGGTATCTTTGGGCTTGATGACTTTTTGGTAATTGTTGATGCCGCAGTAGATTTCATCATCCTCTTTGTCGGTTAGTTTGTCTTGGATTTTCTGACTGTGCTCAAATATAGCTTGAGCATCCTTGTCGCTCTCCGTGTCCAGCTCATATGTAACGGTCGCACCCATATCATCGGTTCCCTCTGGTTTGGCTGATTGTGTGGACTTGCAGGCAACAGTGATATTGTCTTCTTTGTCTCCATCAATCTCATCCGACGACAGAGCTTTGGTTCTCATCGTTGTTGCCATCTGTGGACACTGAGTCCTACTGGACACAAACAGTTCTTGAAATGGTTCGTAAAAGAATAATGTGGTGACCTATATAGTCTGAGTCTGCTGAGAAATGTTTCTGTTTAGATCAAAGTCAATGAGATTAAACATCAAAGGATCAAAGTAGTCAAGTCACATTTGCTGTTTCAGTCTAGGTGACAAAAAAACAACAAACAACATGAGTTAAAAAGAAAACTATAGACAAGAACTACAGAAACTACAGAAACTAAACTACAGAAGAAAGTGAGGTGAAGTAGGTGGCGGCAATGCAACTACAAATAGGATGCCAGCTACCAATCAAACCAGCAACAACAGCAATATGGCAGTAAACTTAGCCAGCAACAATAATTCTGGGTCTTGGCTGCTAGCTTCACTGTGAGGAACATTAAGCTATGTCTGAGCAGGTCATTCGATCTAGATCTTGTGATTATAAAGGTGGTTTCATAAGAAGACTGCTGAGCTCTAATGAGGGACACTGGTCAGTGTCCCCCTCTGGAGCGGCTAAATCATTTTTCATGGCTCCAATATCAATCCAACGCACTGGATTAATGGGGCGAATCCATAGATTCATGGGATAGAAAGGTTAAAAAAGAAGGAGATTACAAAAGTGTCAAAAATGGTGTCATCAACATTTCACAAGCAGAGTCAGAGGAGACTTGTAAGTGACCTGAGACTCAAACTAATCCTTGTTGTTATGTCAGTAATGAGATTAACCAGTAAAAGCAAAGTTAGAGACGGCCACACTCGAATGAATGGGACTGTGCTCACATGAATTGTACTCATTAGTATATAAATACATTCATTTTACATCTTTTAAGTCAAGATATAGCTGATGGCAAATCAGGAAGAGCCCAGAAAGAATGACGAAGATGAAACTGGAAAAAATAGGCGTGGCCAAAGCCCTAATCCAGAGTGATCCTGTGAGTCAACCAGACTAATCTACCACTCTCTCTGGTTGACGAGCACAGGGAACATAAACCAGGCCACAGGATTCATTATAGCACCTCCTCTGGGTTATCATTGTTATCGTCATCGTTGAAAACTGGGGGAACATATAAGAATGGTGCTCATGAGGTCAGGCTGGCTCTGGAGACAAAGTAAGTTTTGTTTTGTATAAATTATTAAATTTCAGCAGCTATCAGACAATATCAAGTTTTAAAATGAACAAAAGCTTTGATGAGTGTTTCCTGCATCAGGATTTCCCCCACATGCTTTGCTTGCTTAACTAAAATTATTCATGTCAAGCTGATCATTCAGTATGAACTCTTGAACAGAAACACTAGAGGATTTTTCTCGAAGCTGAAAAGTGTAACTATTATGAAACCATGTCTCTTTTTAATCCCATTGATTAACCTGTCTTGACTAGGTTAGGCAACAATGACAGTTAGTATGAGCTGAAACACACACACACACAGAGATTCCTATTGATTGGATTTTTAGTAACCTCACAGTCGATGTCACATTACCTTGTGTCTCCGCTGTACAGCATCTGTCTTAAAACGCTGGAAGTTAAACTGGTGTGACCTTTGGATCGACGGAAGCCTCTGCTTCTACAAGACCGACAGCCGCCGTGAGCTGGAGCATCGCGTCGGCCTGAAGACGACATGCGTGGATGTGCGGTCTGGCCTGGAGTGTGGAGGTAGGGCACAGGAGCAACAGTGGCCTTTTTACATGACGTCCTCATCATCATCATCAGCATCATTAAAAGTCAATAAATAATAATGCAACTCCTCGGGCCTCCCATTGTCTGGATCAGTAGCAAAACGTAATGGGTTATTTTCTGATGCAAGTGTTGCCTACGACACAGTGTTTTAGCACAAACAAACAAGATGGCTGACGCACAAACAAACGAATGGACGGCAATGTTCCCTCTGAGCAATCACAAACTGGAAATCTATGCAGCACGTAAACTGAAGTCCAACCTGAAAAACAAACAAACAAAAAAAAAAAACATCAGCATCAGCCCCTGCTCGTCTGTCCTCACTCAGTCGCAAACAACAAATACAAATACAGTCAGTTGTTTATCTCAAGGACAGAAAATCATAAAGATGATGACGTGTTACCTCGTCTGTGTGTAGGTGTGACTCCACCAGAAAGCAATCCCCGAGAAAACCTCATCGTGGTTCAGCTCCGCGACGGATCAACGATCAACCTGTGTGCCAACAGCGAGGATGAGTCTATGTAGGTGATTTCACTTCGCGCTGGTCGGCTGTCTCTCTCTACTCTTTCAGATATTTCTTCATCCATTTTTGTTGCTGTTTCAGAGCGTGGAAACTGACTCTGCTGGAGACCAGGAGGAACCCGGTGAGTCATTCACAGCGGAGGTCAACCAAAGGAAAGCTTGGTCTGAATTGAGGTCCCACCCCACTGATGGAGTGGGGTGGGACCTCAATTGTCAATACTGATTCAGACCCAACTTATCTGCCATCAGCAAAGTTGTGAACGGAGGTTTTCCCAGTCTAATGGAGACTTCACTAAGACACTGCTTTCTTCCTGTGCTGTAGGTTTTCACATACGACCCCTATGATGACTCCTACCAAGCTGTCCCCATCAACAGCTACCACACTGTCTACATCACCCCTGGAGCAGGACCAGGTATGTTGAAGTGAAGCCCCTGAATATGTTCAATTTGTCTGGCACTATGAACAGTTTTTGGGAGGCCTATTTAATTCTATACCTACACCATTATCAACATATGAACAGTAATAATAGGAATACATGTGAAAAAACACATTACAGGGAACAGCCGAAGATTTTCAGTACTTCCATTCATTATAAATGTACCTTAATTAACTCACCATCTTCTCTCAGGCACCCATCAGGTGGTCGTTCAGAGGGATCCATTCGATGGGGTGATGGAAAATCTCGCTCTGGGAATCGTGGCAGGAATGGCAGCAGGAGCAGCCATGAGATCTTTCCTCTGGATGCCCCTATTTCTCTGCTGAGATCTCAAATTTCAACGTGACCAGAACTGACGAAGACCCCTGCGTCTTTTTCCTTTTGTCTTTTGTACCATATCAAACCACATCTGCGGAGACAGTGGTGATCTCGTGTGTTATTTCTGAATGTGAAGATGATGCATTTCTGCTTTTATATACAGCATATTTTATCATTGATATTTTCCTATGTGAGTTGTTCCCTAACGTTAAATGTAAGAGAATCAGCTGAAGTTAAGGGATCAGTGCGCAGAGTTCATCATAAAACTCAAAAAGGTGGCGGGTTAAAACATGGCAAACGTGGAAACTGTACAGATGTAAATATAAAATATTTAAATATAAACTGCAATTTCTGAGGTAAAGAAGATGACAATTAATGTAATTTAGTTCAATTGAACCAGTGAAAACATCATGAGTATTATTCTTCACCTTATCTCATACCCTAGACCCTAAGCTTAAGACTAGATGAAATAAACTTGAGCTTAATACATGACATTTGGTCTGGTGTATTTTCAGAGGATGTGTGTGTTTATCCCATTAATCCACAACTAAATTGTTTTAAAATAACGTAAATCCCTATGGGTTTGAACAGCAGCATGTTAGAACACCAGTCAACAAAGCAAATCCTCATAAACCTCTGTTGCTTTGAGACATTTTAATCAGCAAATGTGACCGAGTATAAAGCTACAGTGATGAGACAAACTCAGTGTCTAGCAGCTCCTGTAGTTCTGAACTTAAAACGTTTGTCTCTCCTGTTGTTTCTTCTTCTGACGAAAACTGTCCAGCTCTCCTATAAAAAGTCACATGGCCACACCCTTCAATTCCTGCCGCTGAAATGATGACGGTGGGAGAAATGTGGCGTCCTCCAGGGGTTTGGACATCTTACAGGCACCCGTTTTCCACCAGATTCTAAATTTCAGATTTCTGGTTTGGCAACTTCACTCACTCCAATTAACCCCCCCCCCCCCCATATGCTTTCCAGCCAAGTTTGGGTGCAGCACATTGTCTTTACAAAAGCAGCAATTCATTTCCGCCACATAATTTAAATTCCTTTCGATGGTTACTCCTCCTTACGTGTGACTCTTCTCTGATTGTGTCCGTTCACCTTCACCCTGTCGTCTCCCAGCTTTCCCTCTGCCTGCAGTTTGCGAATCAGATCGTGGGGGCCCTTCCCCATCAGCGCCGACGGGTGCCTGTAGGAGCCTCCCAGCCGGTCCCAAAGTGTGAAGTACTGGCCGTAGTTGTAGTCGAAGAAGAGGTGGTGGTCGGTGTGGTGAGCCGAGCCGTTGATGACCTCGGTCAGGGCGCCGGGGACGCGGTAGTCGCCGTCATGGATGGAGATGGTCCAAATGTTGACGAAGACGTAGAGGGCCAAGTAGAGCACCTTGTGGAGGGGGAAGAGGAAAGGGTAGATGTGGTAGGGCAGGCCCTGCATGAAGCCGTCCACGGGGTGAAAAGCATGGCTAGCAAAGGGAGTGGGGATCTTCCAGATGTGGTGAGGCTTGTGGAACAGCTGAGGGGAGAAGACAGGGGAGAACTTATCTCATATTCTGGCTCCCAGGTGACAAGAATAGAACAAAACTGTGGTGACCAAAAGTGTGATGAAGGCCCTTATTTAACTGGAAAGCTGATTAGTTAAAAATTAAAAAAACTATACCTTGTAAATGAGCTTGTGATGAAGGAAGCGGTGAATCCAGTAGATGCACATGTCCGTGAAGAACAGGAAGGAGATCATACTGAGGACGAGTCCGGGCCAACCTGAAAACACACACCTGCTCACAACCAAAGATTCTGGAGCCCGAAGACGAACGCACAGGAAACATGACGACTACAGAACATCTGGGAGCCCGTGAAGGCTCAGTGAACGTACCCAGCGCAGATTCCTCAACATTATCGTACAGCTTGCTGTATCCTCGGACTTCAGCGAAAAACAAAGCCACGGTGGGAAGACTGATCACAGGAAGTGAGGTCATGGCATATTTGATCTCCCTCCTGACCTGATTCTGTGAACGGAAACATTTGAAACATTTGAGAGAACGTCAGCTTGCTCTTTAAGAAGTTCAGAAGAATCAGAACTAACAACATTCAGATTTCGTACCTCTAAGAAATGTGGGTGTTTCATCAGAGTGTGGTCGAAGATGAAGAAGTAGCTGATGGCTCCCAGGCCCAGGTACAGGACGGCAGCGCCGAGGTTCGTCAGCACCAGCAGGCTCATGATCTGCCGCAGGGCGCCATCCTCAGGCCACGACGCAGGGTACACGTACGGGGTGAGGACGTACGAGTCGGCAACGTTCAGCACAAGATCCATGGCTGAATCTGAGGAGCGTAAAACAACAAGAGCTTAACTTCTCTCTTCTTTCCTTCCTCTGAGGTCAGAAGTGAAGCTTGAGATGACAAGTTTTCAATCCATTTGAAAGGATTTGCTTAAAACCTATACAAATATCAAATATTTGATTATACACCCTGAAGTTGACTATTTAAACGGCTGTTACATAAGCTTTGTAGAGTCATCAGTTAAATTAACATCGAGCAAAGACGTTATAGTTCCTAAAATACTCAGTTCAGACGGGAACAAAAAAACTCCACAGTATGTTTTTGTAGATAGTCTGTAGTAAAATAATTTGTGGCATAAATATTTTGTCAAGCAGCTGCCTTTTTCAAACATCAATTCATACCACAACTCCTCCTTAATTATCTAAAAGTCAAATTCATCCGCACTTTTGACGATGAACATGTTTTTGTGTCGTGTACATTAGGAGTACTGACAAAACTACTTTGGAGTTGGTGCACACGCAGTATTCACATTCATTTAAGTACAAATATTGAACTTTGTTCATTCAACTGGTTATGTTAGAATCCTGAAACTACGGCAGCTCGAGACAGTGAGTGTGTGTTTGGATATTATAGGTTTAAACTCATATTTATTAATATGCAGTGTGTGTGTGTGTGTGCATGTGCGTGCACCTCTGGATTTGATCCTGGACTTGGGGAATGACTCCACTGCTTTAAAGTTGATAAAATTCAATAATACACATAAAATAAAATGCAAACATCTGTTAAACCTAAGCCATGTTTGTGAGTGAACAGTGTGTAAAATTGCTTTATAACAATTAAAGACAGAAATCAAGCAAAAATAAATTAGTGATCATGACTGAGCCTAGGAATAAGTGAGGTATATATCAACATAAACACACGTTCAATACCCTGGCTTCATTTACAAAATCACACATGGTGCACGACGTGTGTATTTAATGTTTCAAATTATTTCTTTATTCTAGACATCCAGTGCAGACCTTCAGGGCATAGATCATCAATCCGTCTATAACTGTATCTGTATGTTATAGATGAGAACTGCACGGATATAAATATTAACTACATATAATCAGCCAAGAGCAAATATTCCCTGAGCTGCCCTGTTCCCGCGTTAATACAAAGTTATATGTGTACCTATATATTTCGATCATGTGCAGTGGGAGCGGACTGTACCTTCAGTCTGTGGCTTGAATCCGGAACAACAGCAGGGGGACGTGCATTCGTCTAAAGGTGACCCAGCAACCAATCAGCAACGAGTATCCGGTTACATCACAGCCTGGCCGTCCAATCAGCGCGAAGGGTCTCATCACGGCACACATGTTATAAATTCCCATTGGCCAATTGGAGGATCTGCTCATGGTGTTACAGAAACCAGGGCACCGGGTTCTGCTGCCACATCTGGAGCAGGTCCGACACTGCAGCTGGAGTTCTCCCCTCTCACTGGAAACGCACTGAAACATCTTCATTATTCATTCTTCGAACCGTGCAGGGGATAGGACAAAAAGACAACTGTCTTTAATTTGTCAAAATTGTTTGAATGTATTTTAGCAAAGCTATTCATGTCAAATTAGGTACTACCTCCACATACTAGAATTAGTATTCTACTCTAGCAGTACTGACTAGCAGTACACAGGCCCATAATTATTGACTTAAACAACCCCCTAACGCTAAGTGGAATTAGGTTATTTTCCAAAAAAAATAGTTCTCTTGCTTCACACAAAAGATAAAAAAAAAAAAAAAATGTTATGAAACAGAAACCCTCATCCAGCCACAAGATGTCACTGTTGCTCTAATGTAGTGGAGAGGGATCAGCCTCTGCAGGAATAAACAATACTCATCAGAATATATACACACTTCTTCCAACTGGTTCAAAATGATAAAAGCAGATTTTTAGACGTTTGGACGTATTTGGATGTTTTTAAAAGAGTGCAGAAGAGCCGATTTTTTTATTTTTTTTTAATTTGCAGGGCTTAAAGTTCATTGAGGAGTTCAAGTATCAATTCAAGACAAAGAAGGTTCATTTAAAATGTTTCGGCGTCCTGTGGTGGTCATATAAACATCATAATGAATATTGATCTGAAAGTAAATTGCTTAAGTCTGCCACTTCAAATAGTAGAACGAAGAAAGTGAAGGAAAGAGACATGGTGGAAGAAGGCGGAATAGATGAAGTGAAGAAAAAAATGAATAAGCAAAAGAACCTGGAGTATATTTCAGTACCCCCCCCAAGAATACTTTAGAAATCCTAGGTAAAGCAAAAATAGAAATTCTCGAAGCCATAGGCTGTAACATCAATATCATGAATGTGGTTTTATTGACGCGCAGAATGAAAGGGTTGTTAAAACCTGGAGGTGCCAGTAAGTGTTTTTCTGACAGAGTTTGTTTGTGCAGGCTCGACTGGAACCGTCTCCACTTTAGAGGAAAGTTGGTGTTGGGGGAAAAGAGTCGTCTGGCAGACAGTGAAGGCATCTCCCTGTGAGCGCAGACACACAATCAGGATATCTGCAGAGAGGCAACCCTCACGCTGAGCCCCAGATAACCTGCTGCTCATCATCTCCTCAGTAGGCAACAACACTGGATGTGGCACTTCGGGAAATGTAATCAAAAACTGGAGAAAGTTGCCTCGCAACTTTTTAAAAATGTCACATCTTGGATTGTCAAGTGCGATGTTACAGTTCATCTAAATAACTTGAATCACTCCCACGGGAATTAAAACACTGTTGTAACCAACAAGAATGACAATGATTTATTTTTGTGTTCTCACAGAGAATTGTTGTTTCAGCTGCTCCCAGTTTCAGATTTGACGCATATTGCACAGAGGAGAGCTTTTTCAAACTTTTAAACACATCTTAACACCGTGTTTATGATTAAATCTCAGAGAGGACAAAGACACGAGCGATCCTTCACCTTGGTTGTGAGTCTGTTCGCTACTGGAGCTGCATCTGCTCATAAATAACTAGTCTCATAAAATTTCATGAAATGAGAATTAATTCCGAAATGCAGATCGTGTTGTGTTGCAAACCTAATTCTCCTCCAGCGTGAAGAGATTCATGTGGCGAGAGCACAAACGGCAGGCTCGTTTTCTGGTTCAGGAAAATAAAACTTTACGATTCTGCCTTCTTTCTTTCTTTCTGTCCATTTGCCGGTTGGTTCAGTTGGCCGACGCGCCTCTACTTCCCTCCACAATCCAGAAACGAAGTCAGACAAAGCCTTCTTAGATCTGAACACGTCATTCGGAGTCTAAGAAGTCAGAGAAAGCCTTCTTAGATCTGAAGACGTCATTCGGAGTCTGAGCTGCGACGGCCAGGAGGTGAAGGTACGACCGATAAACAATCTCAACCAATCACAAGTCAATCAGGACATTTGTCATCCCGCCTCAGAGCCAGAATTAAGATTGAAATATCTCCCGAGCATCAGATAACGAAAGGAGGATCTCTGGGTTAAAATTACAATCATGACAGACAGGAACACTTGTCATTCTACATCTTAACAGTGTTGTAAAATACATTTCTTAATCACTGAGAGTGTTCATGGTTATTTCTTTTTTTTTTTTTTCTCAGAGTTGTTTCCTGATGATAAATGCCGCCTTCAAATAAAAACCTGTGCAGTTGTGTGTCTCGACACGAGAAGTCAAAAGCAGAACACGTTTGGTATTCAAGCACTTTGAGTTTTCAGATCGCTGCTGCAAGGTCGCTGACAATCAAGATGCACGTCGCACCTTCCCGCCTCACAGCTGATGAATGGTTTGGGTTTTTTTCTGCGTTTCAGGAAAAACAAAAACACCTCGTAACAAAAAGGGGCCGAGGAGGAAAGTGTCAGCTCGCACAATTTGCAATGACGTACTAATCTGTCAGCTTTGACCCCCCCCGTGAACGTCAGTCCTTGGAGTTCTGTCCATTCTTCTTTATGACTATTTAATTAAATATTAAATACTCAGTAACAGTACCTTTTATTAATATATACTTAAAATATTTACTAAATATATTAAATTATCAGCTGAGGTGCCGCTCACCATTTAATTTTCCTACAAACAAACAAAAAAAAAAGAGAATGCAGCAACACGGAAACTTTTCAATCTGCTGATTTAGTTTCCCTGAACTAAACGCCGCTGGCGTGCGTGAGCGCCGTGTTTTCACAAAGGGCACTTCACTTAAGAGCTACATGAGTCGCACAAAGAGAGCGAGGAGCCACCGTGGCAGCACATTAAACACCTCGTCTCTCTGCGATGTGCCGGGTCAGCTCACAACAAAGGTCCTGAGATGAAACAGACTCATTTTGCCGTCACTGTGGCCTCGTCCCACTTTTACAGAGTTGAAAGTTGGAGTCTTCTTTTTGGTTAGATCTGTAATCACTATCCAATCTGCCTGCAGCAGAAAAAGAAATTTAATTTGACAAGGAGGTAATGAACCCGTGCAGCCATTATCTTATACAACCCATTTGAGAGACTGGTTGAGCACTGATGAAAATTCCATTAAACATAGCTGGCTGATTTCTCTATTTTGCTCAGTGGCAGAAAGCCTTTTTTAACCTTGCCAATTTACTTTGAACTCTCAGAGTTGCCAAGGATCATTATATCAAGGAGCTTCAAACACTCACCCTTAAATGATTCAAATGCAACAACCTCAGTCTGTGGGCTAATAACCTCTGTGATGCATACACAAGACACCTGCCTCTGCAAGTCAGGGCAGGAGTCTGCTCCCCAAAGCAACTTTTTCACCGGCTCTCTCTCAGAACTTTCTGAGATAACTTTTTTTTTTTTTTTTTTTTTCAAATCTATTTTGGTCCAGACCTCACTTTCCTTGCCTAGACCCAATCAATCCAGGCCTGTGGGTGGGGGAACTCGCCCCCCCCCCCCCCCCCCCCCGCCTCTGCAGACCATTC